>JABXJD010001572.1:50000-60000 GCA_013375575.1 Percina caprodes
AAGCTGTCATTGCGGCCGGCCTCGCAATGTCAATTTGTGAAGCTGGCATTGCGAAGCCGGCCTCGCAATGTCACTTTGTGAAGCTGGCATTGCGAAGCCGGCCTCGCAATGTCAATTTGTGAAGCTGGCATTGCGGCCGGCCTCGCAATGTCACTTTGTGAAGCTGGCATTGCGAAGCCGGCCTCGCAATGTCAATTTGTGAAGCTGTCATTGCAAAGCCGGCCTCGCAATGTCACTTTGTGAAGCTGTCATTGCGGCCGGCCTCGCAATGTCAATTTGTGAAGCTGGCATTGCGAAGCCGGCCTCGCAATGTCACTTTGTGAAGCTGGCATTGCGAAGCCGGCCTCGCAATGTCAATTTGTGAAGCTGCCATTGCAAAGCCGGCCTCGCAATGTCACTTTGTGAAGCTGGCATTGCGGCCGGCCTCGCAATGTCACTTTGTGAAGCTGGCATTGCGGCCGGCCTCGCAATGTCAATTTGTGAAGCTGTCATTGCAAAGCCGGCCTCGCAATGTCACTTTGTGAAGCTGTCATTGCGAAGCCGGCCTCGCAATGTCAATTTGTGAAGCTGGCATTGCAAGCCGGCCTCGCAATGTCACTTTGTGAAGCTGTCATTGCGAAGCCGGCCTCGCAATGTCAATTTGTGAAGCTGGCATTGCGGCCGGCCTCGCAATGTCACTTTGTGAAGCTGGCATTGCGGCCGGCCTCGCAATGTCAATTTGTGAAGCTGTCATTGCAAAGCCGGCCTCGCAATGTCACTTTGTGAAGCTGTCATTGCCAAGCCGGCCTCGCAATGTCAATTTGTGAAGCTGGCATTGCGAAGCCGGCCTCGCAATGTCACTTTGTGAAGCTGGCATTGCGGCCGGCCAATGTTACTTTGTGAAGCTGTCATTGCCAAGCCGGCCTCGCAATGTCAATTTGTGAAGCTGTCATTGCGAAGCCGGCCTCGCAATTTCACTTTGTGAAGCTGGCATTGCAAAGCCGGCCTCGCAATGTCACTTTGTGAAGCTGTCATTGCCAAGCCGGCCTCGCAATGTCACTTTGTGAAGCTGTCATTGCGAAGCCGGCCTCGCAATGTCACTTTGTGAAGCTGTCATTGCGGCCGCCAATTAATATGAAAAAAATGAAACACACATTCAGTTCAATGCAACCACTTGTGCATATGTTCATATGTTGAAATTCTCTGAACTAGGACAAAGGTGATACACACCCTTCAGCTACCCCCAGAACTCTTCCAGGAGGAGCAGCTGATGTCAAGGCAGCATCCACAGCCTCCTCTGTCCAGGCATACTGAGCGAGCCAGAGATCTGCTGGATCAAAGCATAAACACATATGCAGGCCCCCCCTACACACGCACAAGACTGATCACTTTCTCACAGCGGCAGCGGACACAAGCCGTGGAAGCAGGGGACAAAAATAATGGAGGAGCACAGGTTCACTATTCCCACTTAAAGGCATTGACTGAAGGGTTACATACACGCAAAAGACAGAGATATTACAAAAAAACAAAGTTAAATGAACAGGTGGACACTTTGTTTTCCCTTAAACTGTGATTAAGGGGAAACAGTGATACACACACACACACACACACACACACACACACACAGACACACACACACACACACACACACACACAGAGGAAGAGAGACTCCTGATACATTCTGTTACATATATGTTGCTCTGTGTAGCAGAATTTCCCAGAATAAAAAAGTCCTGCAGGGTGCAGTTTCCCTCAGCTGCCACCAGGGGCACAGCAGAGCTCATGCTGCGGGCGGCTACAAAAGCTACATATATGTTGCTTTTGTAGCAGGATTTCACACAATTTTTCAAAGTCCTGCAGGGTGCAGTTGCACTCAGCTGCCACCAGGGCACAGCAGAGCTGCCAGCACTAGGATAGGGGTTTTGACCGGCCTGCACCGGGTGCAGTTTGAGCACGCGCACCCACACACACGCACGCACACACACACGCACACACACGCACGCACACACACGCAAACACACACACACACACACACACACACAGAGAGAGAGAGAGAGAGAGAGACACACACACACAAGCTATTTTAAAAGACAACATTTCACAGGGCAATTTAAAATAGTGGATCTATTTTACAAGACAATACAAAGAGACTGTGACTTCCGTTTTGATGCTTTTAATTTGAAATCCAAAAGGAAGTCATATGTACATTTTATTAAAGGAAACTTAACAGTTGTTTAGCTTCTGTCAACGAAAGCAGATGGAATTGAGGCTTATGGGGAATATATCCGCCCAGTGCGTTGCTGAAAAGGAGTGACAGTTAAAGATAAAAGAACACAGAGGGGGGTGAGTTAAATGTATTTACAGAACCAACTTTGTTGTTGCACTCTGCATGCTCTAGCTGTGTTAACATGAGCTCATGTGGGTAGTGGCTGGTTGCAATGAGCACCTGTTAAAACGTGAGTACAGTAAATGAATGTAAGTTATATTGCTGTGTTGTAGCGCAGCTAAAAGCATGTGTTAGAAGATATCAATCTAAGGCTATGTTCTGACTACAGACACACACACACAGAAACACAGAGACCTAGAGACACACACACACAGAGACATAGAGACACACACACACACACACAGAGACATAGAGACACACACAGAGAGACATAGAGACACACACACACACAGACATAGAGACAGACACACACAGAGACATAGATACACACACAGAGACATAGAGACACACACAGACACACACACACACACACACACAGACACAGACACACACAGAGACACACACACACAGATGCTGGCTTAATTCCATTTTATCTTTGCATTAAAGTTCATGCTTGGGAGGATGAGGTTATGGCATTAGTAATATATTCATTTTTTCTCCACAAGCACATTGTCTCTGATACAGCTTTTGCAGTGTGGAGCAATGACACGTAAGTAACAATGAAAGGCAAACTGTTGATTTTCAGCCAGCAGTTGTGGAATTGTGGGGTGTGTAGTATACATATGTGCAGATGAACAGTGTTTGGATGTGCCGTTGTTTTGCCAGCACCCAGAGCCACACTCAGCAAAAGAGAAGCAGCCCATGCTGAGTAAGTTATGCATGTGCCTGTATTTTGTGTCTCTCCTGTTACAGAGGTAACGGAAGCAGCATTTCTCTGGCGATGTCTCTGCTGAAGCGGCTGGGGGAGTTTGGGAGTGCACGCCCAACAGCCCAGATCTTTTCCACTGCCTGAACGCCCGGCACTCAGGTTAGACTCTCTGAATTAAAAAGATGAGTTGCTGACATTAGGAGAAACTCAAGGGAGGTAAAAACAGCAGTGTAGCTACGTGTACATTGCACTTTGTTACCATTATTGGAATTCTCCATTGTTCATGAGAGTTTGAAAGATGACATGACAGTACATGGGCATTTCTCCCATGAAAGGCCAAATTGGGTTGCAACAGTGTTTGACGTTTAAAACTCCAAATTTGACCAGTTGGCATAGCTCAACGTGTCAGTCCTTTAGTCAGGAGTGACGGGACCATGAGCTTGGTTGACCCCGCGGGATAAGGGAATTTACTACTGGTTGCCATTTTGTGAACTATGAATGTGTCATTACCATCACATCATTGAACAAGAAAAACAAACCTAAATGACACATCAGTGCTTGTAAAACACGTTGTGGTTTCACATATTGTGTCTTGAACCTGAACTATAATTCATCTTACATGCAAGAGGAATTACAGTCATCCAAGTACCTACATTTCTGAATGTTTCTGGCTGAAAATTATTTGCAAAAATATGTATGGTAACGGTGATGACATTGCAGTTCTGGTGATGGCAAAGGTCGTGGGTGGGCTTACGGTCCTGTGACACGCGGGAAGGGGAAGGTTGGGTTTAGGAAAAGTGGACTGGGTGGGCTTACGGTCCTGTGACACGCGGGAAGGGGAAGGTTGAGTTTAGGAAAAGTGGACTGGGTGGGCTTAAGGTCCTGTGACACGCGGGAAGGGGAAGGTTGGGTTTAGGAAAAGTGGACTGGGTGGGCTTAAGGTCCTGTGACACGCGGGAAGGGGAAGGTTGGGTTTAGGAAAAGTGGACTGGGTGGGCTTACGGTCCTGTGACACGCGGGAAGGGGAAGGTTGGGTTTAGGAAAAGGTCGGGGGTGGGCTTACGGTCCTGTGACACGCGGGGACGACACGGTTGAGTTTAGGAAAATGCCTGGCAGTGTCTCTTAGCACATCTTTCATTGCCAAGCCGGCCTCGCAATGTCAATTTGTGAAGCTGTCATTGCAAAGCCGGCCTCGCAATTTCACTTTGTGAAGCTGTCATTGCCAAGCCGGCCTCGCAATGTCAATTTGTGAAGCTGTCATTGCGAAGCCGGCCTCGCAATGTCAATTTGTGAAGCTGGCATTGCGAAGCCGGCCTCGCAATGTCACTTTGTGAAGCTGGCATTGCAAAGCCGGCCTCGCAATGTCAATTTGTGAAGCTGTCATTGCCAAGCCAGCCTCGCAATGTCAATTTGTGAAGCTGTCATTGCGGCGGCCTCGCAATGTCAATTTGTGAAGCTGTCATTGCGGCCGGCCTCGCAATGTCAATTTGTGAAGCTGGCATTGCGAAGCCGGCCTCGCAATGTCACTTTGTGAAGCTGTCATTGCGGCCGGCCTCGCAATGTCAATTTGTGAAGCTGGCATTGCGAAGCCGGCCTCGCAATGTCACTTTGTGAAGCTGGCATTGCGGCCGGCCTCGCAATGTCAATTTGTGAAGCTGGCATTGCGGCCGGCCTCGCAATGTCACTTTGTGAAGCTGGCATTGCGAAGCCGGCCTCGCAATGTCAATTTGTGAAGCTGTCATTGCAAAGCCGGCCTCGCAATGTCACTTTGTGAAGCTGTCATTGCGGCCGGCCTCGCAATGTCAATTTGTGAAGCTGGCATTGCGAAGCCGGCCTCGCAATGTCACTTTGTGAAGCTGGCATTGCGAAGCCGGCCTCGCAATGTCAATTTGTGAAGCTGCCATTGCAAAGCCGGCCTCGCAATGTCACTTTGTGAAGCTGGCATTGCGAAGCCGGCCTCGCAATGTCACTTTGTGAAGCTGGCATTGCGAAGCCGGCCTCGCAATGTCAATTTGTGAAGCTGTCATTGCAAAGCCGGCCTCGCAATGTCACTTTGTGAAGCTGTCATTGCGGCCGGCCTCGCAATGTCAATTTGTGAAGCTGGCATTGCGAAGCCGGCCTCGCAATGTCACTTTGTGAAGCTGTCATTGCGAAGCCGGCCTCGCAATGTCAATTTGTGAAGCTGGCATTGCGAAGCCGGCCTCGCAATGTCACTTTGTGAAGCTGGCATTGCGGCCGGCCTCGCAATGTCAATTTGTGAAGCTGTCATTGCAAAGCCGGCCTCGCAATGTCACTTTGTGAAGCTGTCATTGCCAAGCCGGCCTCGCAATGTCAATTTGTGAAGCTGGCATTGCGGCCGGCCTCGCAATGTCACTTTGTGAAGCTGGCATTGCGGCCGGCCTCGCAATGTTACTTTGTGAAGCTGTCATTGCCAAGCCGGCCTCGCAATGTCAATTTGTGAAGCTGTCATTGCGGCCGGCCTCGCAATGTCACTTTGTGAAGCTGTCATTGCGAAGCCGGCCAATTAATATGAAAAAATGAAACACACATTCAGTTCAATGCAACCACTTGTGCATATGTTCATATGTTGAAATTCTCTGAACTAGGACAAAGGTGATACACACCCTTCAGCTACCCCAGAACTCTTCCAGGAGGAGCAGCTGATGTCAAGGCAGCATCCACAGCCTCCTCTGTCCAGGCATACTGAGCGAGCCAGAGATCTGCTGGATCAAAGCATAAACACATATGCAGGCCCCCCCTACATACGCACAAGACTGATCACTTTCTCACAGCGGCAGCGGACACAAGCCGTGGAAGCAGGGGACAAAAATAATGGAGCAGCACAGGTTCACTATTCCCACTTAAAGGCATTGACTGAAGGGTTACATACACACAAAAGACAGTGGACCATCTTTTCTCCTGATTGGGCCAGGAATAAACCACCCAGCATGGAGAGACTGCGAAAAGGTGCAGGGGATCTTTGGTCTGGGACCCCACGGCCACCGAGCAAACAAAGTGAAACCAGACCATCAGAGTTTGTCATTACAACTGATTTGAAATGAATAAAAATCTGAAACTGCACTTTGTTTCAAAGCTTTCTTTTAAAATCTGATCATTTACAATGCAGTGCATTTGGCTTGTAGAGGCTTGTTCAGTGTCAAGGACGCTTTGTTAGAGCCCTGTTTTTCTTATTGCATGCTGGATGCTTGGAGCTGTGATTTTTTCCCCATTGCATATGACCTTAAGCACTTAAAACCACTTGGTTATTTGTAATTAGCCCATATGCTAGTTGGAAGAATGCCTTGAGCCAAAGTCCCCAGAATTGAGCATTGCACTGACAAGCTTTGTTTTGTAACTCTCTTTGTGAAGGTTTCCATGTGCCCATATAAACGTAGTACTCCTATCAGACTGGTAGCTAGTAGCAGTACTACACTATGTCCTGTCTAGACTCAGAGTGAAGAGACTGAAGGCTTTTCAAAGCTGAGCTGGAGTCTGAGGCAATCACAGCTTGCTTAGGTCTATAGCTCTCCACCCACATCATGGCTCTCATCCCCCTCTGCATAGGTAGTAATGCCTATTATTAGGTCAACGTCATGTTATTGTCTCTGGATACTTGTTTTGAGAAAGGTATGTGTTTACATTTTGTGTAGAGTTATATTTGAATGTGCTTAATCAATAAAGCTGTGGCTGAAAAACCACTCCAGTCCATCCGTTTAACATGATTGCTGCAAACATTAAGTGAACATCATTGTCAAAGCCCAGAGCATGTTGGTGAATATTTCACCACACGGTGGCGCCATTGCCTAACCAATGCAACAGCATTGCCTGTAAGAGAGCCATGTCTCTCTTCACTTTATTAGCCATTAGTTATTGTTCTCATAACGTTGTATTAACACATCTTCATCTCTGGTCTGGTCTTATATGTATTTTTTATGTTAAACACCAATGAAGCCACAATGTTAACAATAAACCATATTTACTTTAAATACAAAGACAAAAGTAGGCAATACTGAATTCAAACATAACATTTTATTAATTTGAACACACAAAACAGATGAAAAGTCAAAATATTTTGTGCCATGTTGAGGCTTCTGTCCCATTGATTGCTGTGGGAATGGTGGAGATGTAAGGAATCAACGCTATCAATCTGTCAATCCCAGTGAGGCTCGAGCAGCCCCGGTCAGGTCGAGAGCCTCAGAGGTCCAGCTGGCTGGGGGTACGACTGCAAGCCTGCCCGGAGACACAAAAGATTGAGGTGAGTGTCACTGTTGCACAGCTGTAAAAAAAATAAATACAAAAAAAAATAAAGTCCTGCACAACTCACAGTTTGTGATGAACCAGGACTCCTCTTTTCAGCAGGCAAAACCACTGTCCTGGAATGATAAAACAGAAATGGAGTGAGCTAAACCAATGTTGAGCGTTACTTCATTTACACCCAGCCTGATAGAGGCTGTGTGAAACGTTTGGCTGTGTAGAGACACTGACCAGTTCTTCTGCATCCTCAGCTGTCAACCTCTCTTTGGACTCGTCGGTTAACCCACTGCTGTTGTCCAACTCGTCTGGCGTGTCAGGCTTCTCTGTGTCCTCCATCTTGCATGGTGCCGATATATCCTCCTAGGCTGAAATGCAGTTAAATGGGAGAGGTTGTAAAGGGTTTAAAATGTATTAAACAACAGCAAAGGTTGTTCACACACATTCAAAGTCTGTATCTCTTTGCAAACATTTTCCAACTCTGTATTAGTAGTTAAAGAGTATCAAATGAAACACACTCACCAGAAATCCAAACTAGGATAAGAACAGGTTGCTTGCTGTCTGAAAACAGCATTTCCATATTTCCATCTGGTCTCCATACTCTTCTGTCCCATTGATTGCTGTGGGAATGGTGGAGATGAAAGGAATCAACGCTATCAATCTGTCAATCCCAGTGAGGCTCGAGCAGCCCCGGTCAGGTCGAGAGCCTCAGAGGTCCAGCTGGCTGGGGGTACGACTGCAAGCCTGCCCGGAGACACATAAAAGATTGAGGTGAGTGTCACTGTTGCACTATTTCCCCACCCTGTCTATATTGTTCCTGTCTATAGTGTGTGTGTGTGTGTGTGTGTGTAGATATTGGTTTGGTTGCTTGTTTTGTTGTCTGTTGTTTGTTTTGTACGCATTGTGAGATGATGATCCAAAGCAAAGTTGAACTGAGTTGAACTGTCCATAAGCAGTATTACACGGTGGAAACAGAGTTTTCATCATCATCAACAGTCACAATCACTGTGAATAAAAATAACAAAAAGAAGCAATATTGAATGAATCAAAATAGCTCTACAAATGTGAAAGTGTTAGTAAATAGTTGAAACAGTAAGCTACAGTCAAAAGTAGACAAGATTATTATTCCTTCATTCATATCCCACAATTGGAGAAAAGTCCTGGTTACACCAGCAGATTTCTACAGTAACTATATATATATAAATATATACATACATTATATGTATATATTTTTATTTTTATTTTATTTTTTATATATATATATATATATATATCACACCCAGCAGCAGAGCCTGCCCTTTGCTCCTTTCCTTTAGTCATGGTGTGAAACTGTGAACACAAATAAAAGTAATTTCAGTCCCTTTGTCTAATCTTGTGCGCTACAAAACACACTTGCTAGCTGTGCACATGTAAGAAATACCGTCACTGCCAAGAAGAAAATGGCGACTTCAGCTGGAGTACTCAGGCTCATCCATTTCCCATACTTTTAATTAGAACTTTTCGGTACTTACGGGCATTGCCTTCGTGTGGGTAAAACACAAGCGTTAAGTGCAAATAATGTGTCTGGAGACAGCAGAATGAACAACGATAGTTCAGGGTGACTACTCTCTCACGTGTGTGCACAATAAACTTCAAGTATACTGTTAAATGGCCGAGCAGTCCATTTTCAATCCTCACTATAGCCAGTAGATGGCGCTCTAACACAGCAAATGATCTAAAACCTGTTACAGGAACAGATACATACAAGCTCGGTCTGGTCAGACGATGAAAAATGCTTGAAACATTTATACCAAGTTCTAAATGGACTTATAGAGGTGTCCACTTCCTTATTTCCAAAAACAAAAAGGTACAAACTGACTGCAAGTGACTCAGACTTGAGAAAGGCCGGGTCTGTGAGCAACGGGCTCCGGGGAAAGCTCCCATTCCTCTCGCTGGAGAGTTAGGTTACCAGAGGCACAAAAGTTGATTTAGGTTACCAGGGGCACAGAACTTTTGCCGGTGCGGCTGGGGGGGTTTAGTCTGAGGGGGTGCTTAAGTTCGGGTACACAGGTTCGCCTGGTGCGCAAGGCTCTGGAGGGTTAGGATTAGGGCTGTGGGAGTCTGGGGGGCCGGGACTGGCAGAGCTCGGACCGCTGCCGCGCGTCCTTCCTGGGGTAAAATAGAGAGGGAGGGTGGGAGAGGGAGCGTTGGCAGCAGCTAAGCCCGCTCAAGGGCGCTCTTCCTGGGATAAAATGACGGGATAAACGGCCTGGAACTTGTGCCTTTTGTTGAGCATTACAGCCAAAACCAGTCCAATTTATCACACACACACACACACACACACACACACACACAGAGAGAGACACACACGTAAGCTATTTTAAAAGTAATTTTTAATTATTTAAAATAGTGGATCTATTTTACAAGACAATACAAAAGAGACTGTAACTTCAGTTTTGATGCTTTTAATTGGAAATCATGCAGCCTGGAACTAGTGCCTTTTTGTTGAGCATTAAAGCCAAAACCAGTCCAATGTATCTCTCTCACACACACACACACACACACACACACACACACACACACACACACACACACACACACACACACACACACACACACACAGGAAGAGAGACTCTGATACATTCTGTTACATATATGTTGCTCTGTGTAGCAGAATTTCCCAAAATAAAAAGTCC
>JABXJD010001572.1:62500-65000 GCA_013375575.1 Percina caprodes
ATTTTATCTTTGCATTAAAGTTCATGCTTGGGAGGATGAGGTTATGGCATTAGTAATATATTCATTTTTTCTCCACAAGCACATTGTCTCTGATACAGCTTTTGCAGTGTGGAGCAATGACACGTAAGTAACAATGAAAGGCAAACTGTTGATTTTCAGCCAGCAGTTGTGGAATTGTGGGGTGTGTAGTATACATATGTGCAGATGAACAGTGTTTGGATGTGCCGTTGTTTTGCCAGCACCCAGAGCCACACTCAGCAAAAGAGAAGCAGCCCATGCTGAGTAAGTTATGCATGTGCCTGTATTTTGTGTCTCTCCTGTTACAGAGGTAACGGAAGCAGCATTTCTCTGGCGATGTCTCTGCTGAAGCGGCTGGGGGAGTTTGGGAGTGCACGCCCAACAGCCCAGATCTTTTCCACTGCCTGAACGCCCGGCACTCAGGTTAGACTCTCTGAATTAAAAAGATGAGTTGCTGACATTAGGAGAAACTCAAGGGGAGGTAAAAACAGCAGTGTAGCTACGTGTACATTGCACTTTGTTACCATTATTGGAATTCTCCATTGTTCATGAGAGTTTGAAAGATGACATGACAGTACATGGGCATTTCTCCCATGAAAGGCCAAATTGGGTTGCAACAGTGTTTGACGTTTAAAACTCCAAATTTGACCAGTTGGCATAGCTCAACGTGTCAGTCCTTTAGTCAGGAGTGACGGGACCATGAGCTTGGTTGACCCCGCGGGATAAGGGAATTTACTACTGGTTGCCATTTTGTGAACTATGAATGTGTCATTACCATCACATCATTGAACAAGAAAAACAAACCTAAATGACACATCAGTGCTTGTAAAACACGTTGTGGTTTCACATATTGTGTCTTGAACCTGAACTATAATTCATCTTACATGCAAGAGGAATTACAGTCATCCAAGTACCTACATTTCTGAATGTTTCTGGCTGAAAATTATTTGCAAAAATATGTATGGTAACGGTGATGACATTGCAGTTCTGGTGATGGCAAAGGTCGTGGGTGGGCTTACGGTCCTGTGACACGCGGGAAGGGAAGGTTGGGTTTAGGAAAAGTGGACTGGGTGGGCTTACGGTCCTGTGACACGCGGGAAGGGAAGGTTGAGTTTAGGAAAAGTGGACTGGGTGGGCTTAAGGTCCTGTGACACGCGGGAAGGAAGGTTGGGTTTAGGAAAAGTGGACTGGGTGGGCTTAAGGTCCTGTGACACGCGGGAAGGGGAAGGTTGGGTTTAGGAAAAGTGGACTGGGTGGGCTTACGGTCCTGTGACACGCGGGAAGGGAAGGTTGGGTTTAGGAAAAGGTCGGGGTGGGCTTACGGTCCTGTGACACGCGGGGCGACACGGTTGAGTTTAGGAAAATGCCTGGCAGTGTCTCTTAGCACATCTTTCATTGCCAAGCCGGCCTCGCAATGTCAATTTGTGAAGCTGTCATTGCAAAGCCGGCCTCGCAATTTCACTTTGTGAAGCTGTCATTGCCAAGCCGGCCTCGCAATGTCAATTTGTGAAGCTGTCATTGCGAAGCCGGCCTCGCAATGTCAATTTGTGAAGCTGGCATTGCGAAGCCGGCCTCGCAATGTCACTTTGTGAAGCTGGCATTGCAAAGCCGGCCTCGCAATGTCAATTTGTGAAGCTGTCATTGCCAAGCCAGCCTCGCAATGTCAATTTGTGAAGCTGTCATTGCGAAGCCGGCCTCGCAATGTCAATTTGTGAAGCTGTCATTGCGGCGGCCTCGCAATGTCAATTTGTGAAGCTGGCATTGCGAAGCCGGCCTCGCAATGTCACTTTGTGAAGCTGTCATTGCGGCCGGCCTCGCAATGTCAATTTGTGAAGCTGGCATTGCGGCCGGCCTCGCAATGTCACTTTGTGAAGCTGGCATTGCGAAGCCGGCCTCGCAATGTCAATTTGTGAAGCTGGCATTGCGAAGCCGGCCTCGCAATGTCACTTTGTGAAGCTGGCATTGCGAAGCCGGCCTCGCAATGTCAATTTGTGAAGCTGTCATTGCAAAGCCGGCCTCGCAATGTCACTTTGTGAAGCTGTCATTGCGAAGCCGGCCTCGCAATGTCAATTTGTGAAGCTGGCATTGCGGCCGGCCTCGCAATGTCACTTTGTGAAGCTGGCATTGCGAAGCCGGCCTCGCAATGTCAATTTGTGAAGCTGCCATTGCAAAGCCGGCCTCGCAATGTCACTTTGTGAAGCTGGCATTGCGAAGCCGGCCTCGCAATGTCACTTTGTGAAGCTGGCATTGCGAAGCCGGCCTCGCAATGTCAATTTGTGAAGCTGTCATTGCAAAGCCGGCCTCGCAATGTCACTTTGTGAAGCTGTCATTGCGAAGCCGGCCTCGCAATGTCAATTTGTGAAGCTGGCATTGCGAAGCCGGCCTCGCAATGTCACTTTGTGAAGCTGTCATTGCGAAGCCGGCCTCGCAATGTCAATTTGTGAAGCTGGCATTGCGCCGGCCTCGCAATGTCACTTTGTGA
>JABXJD010001572.1:80000-81563 GCA_013375575.1 Percina caprodes
GTTAGGGTTAGGGTTAGGGTTAGGGTTAGGGTTAGGGGTTAGGGTTAGGGTTAGGGTTAGGGTTAGGGTTAGGGTTAGGGTTAGGGTTAGGGTTAGGGTTAGGGTTAGGGTTAGGGTTAGGGTTAGGGTTAGGGTTAGGGTTAGGGTTAGGGTTAGGGTTAGGGTTAGGGTTAGGGTTAGGGTTAGGGTTAGGGTTAGGGTTAGGGTTAGGGGTTAGGGTTAGGGTTAGGGTTAGGGTTAGGGTTAGGGTTAGGGTTAGGGTTAGGGTTAGGGTTAGGGTTAGGGTTAGGGTTAGGGTTAGGGTTAGGGTTAGGGTTAGGGTTAGGGTTAGGGTTAGGGTTAGGGTTAGGGTTAGGGTTAGGGTTAGTTAGGGTTAGGGTTAGGGTTAGGGTTAGGGTTAGGGTTAGGGTTAGGGTTAGGGTTAGGGTTAGGGTTAGGGTTAGGGTTAGGGTTAGGGTTAGGGTTAGGGTTAGGGTTAGGGTTAGGGTTAGGGTTAGGGTTAGGGTTAGGGTTAGGGTTAGGGTTAGGGTTAGGGGTTAGGGTTAGGGTTAGGGTTAGGAGTTAGGGTTAGGGTTAGGGTTAGGGTTAGGGTTAGGGTTAGGGTTAGGGTTAGGGTTAGGGTTAGGGTTAGGGTTAGGGTTAGGGTTAGGGTTAGGGTTAGGGTTAGGGTTAGGGTTAGGGAGTTAGGGTTAGGGTTAGGGTTAGGGTTAGGGTTAGGGTTAGGGTTAGGGTTAGGAGTTAGGGTTAGGGTTAGGGTTAGGAGTTAGGGTTAGGAGTTAGGGTTAGGAGTTAGGGTTAGGGTTAGGGTTAGGGTTAGGGTTAGGGTTAGGGTTAGGGTTAGGGTTAGGGTTAGGGTTAGGGTTAGGGTTAGGGTTAGGGTTAGGGTTAGGGTTAGGGTTAGGGTTAGGGTTAGGGTTAGGGTTAGGGTTAGGGTTAGGGTTAGGGTTAGGGTTAGGGTTAGGAGTTAGGGTTAGGGTTAGGGTTAGGGTTAGGGTTAGGGTTAGGGTTAGGGTTAGGGTTAGGGTTAGGGTTAGGAGTTAGGGTTAGGGTTAGGGTTAGGGTTAGGGTTAGGGTTAGGGTTAGGGTTAGGGTTAGGGTTAGGAGTTAGGGTTAGGGGTTAGGGTTAGGGTTAGGGTTAGGGTTAGGGTTAGGGTTAGGGTTAGGGTTAGGGTTAGGGTTAGGGTTAGGGTTAGGGTTAGGAGTTAGGGTTAGGGTTAGGGTTAGGGTTAGGGTTAGGGTTAGGGTTAGGGTTAGGGTTAGGGTTAGGAGTTAGGGTTAGGGTTAGGGTTAGGGTTAGGAGGTTAGGGTTAGGGTTAGGGTTGGGGTTAGGGTTAGGGTTAGGGTTAGGGTTAGGAGTTAGGAGTTAGGGTTAGTTAGGGTTAGGGTTAGGGTTAGGGTTAGGGTTTAGGTTGGGTTAGGAGGAGGGTTAGGGTTAGGGTTAGGGTTAGGGTTAGGGTTAGGGTTAGGGTTTAGGGTTAGGGTTAGGGTTAGGGTTAGGGTTAGGGTTAGGGTTAGGGTTAGGGTTAGGGTTAGGGTTAGGGTTTTAGGAGTTAGGGTTAGGGT
>JABXJD010002144.1:0-60820 GCA_013375575.1 Percina caprodes
TTTGCAATAGTCTCGCTTTACCAGACCTTCCTCCACTTCGCTAACTGCTAAAGAAGGTCTGGCTAGTCTCTACACCTCCAGGATGGGAGAAAAAAGGGGCTCTGGTTTATTGGCATTTCTTTAAACCCATCACAATCGTCTTGGCGGCGCTATGCACCGGACAGAGCTGGTTTGTTAAACAAGAATTGTAATATACTACCTGTGAGTGCAAAAAAAAATCAATAAATGTATTCTAAAAAATAAACAAATGGAACGTGGTTGATTTGTTCACATTGCCACGCTGGGTGAATTTGCCTCGGCCGAATTTGTGTCTCTTTGTGTCAACTTCTGTCTCTGCACTGACTTTATGTCCACATTGCCTTTCAAATTCACTTTGCCTCTAGTTTGACTGCACTGTATTGTTTCTCTCAAATGTGACATCTCACTTTAGATTTGATCCAGATGGTGATCCAGAAAGTCTCATTTAAGCGAGTTACTCCACTTTGTGCAGCTTTAAGTTGTTGTTTTGGCCTATTTTAAGTGTGGCTCATTGAAGTGATGGTGCTTTGAGGCAGACACAAATATCTCACACTTACAAATCTGTCCTCATAGCTGAATTGTGTTCATGTACCCTTGGGAAAAGTTAGTCCTGCTGTTCTTAAGTTCAGTTGAAAAACTTAAGAGAACTGTCTGATTACACAGTCAAATGATCGGGGCATGGGAGCACTGTTAAAAAAAACGTTAAAAGATAAGAGAAACGATAGAGACAGGAGAGAATGGATCACAGTAATAGAGAGTTGGAGAATGTGAGAGAAATTAGAGCACGAGAAATGGCAACCAGAGACAGGAGACTGAATGAGAGAAGAAGAAGTGGTAAAGAGAGACAACCCACACATGCTGGTGGTGAATCGTGATAGAGAATAAGGCCACAGTCTGCCTTTCTATCTCTGCTCTGAGGGGAGGCAATATGTGTGCATTTGTCTGTGAGTGTGTGTGTGTGTGTGTGTGTGTGCGCAATTGAAATTTGAATCCTGCCGCTGACTGCAGGCACAGCTCACACAATTTGCACATTTCATGAGCCACCCCCTCCCTGCTCCAGTGTCCCAGGGTCGCTAGTTATTATATAAAATGCAGAGTCCTCACAGGCGCCATCGGGAGGAATTCTTATACAGGAAATTACATTGAAAACATGAAAAGGTGATGAAGAAGACAAGGGCATGTTTAGCCAGGGCTGAGAGAGAGGGAGTAGCCAATTGATGACTTGCAGTTGGAAATGGAAAGCATCAATAACGGAGGGAGGACACAATATTGAAAAAAAAGGACATACAGCGAAATTTCCGGTGGCAACGGAGCAATTATGGACGGTGAAGGTCGAGGATATTCACTATACAATTGTCAATCGGCAAATGCTTAGCACGTTTGACCGTAGACTGTATAAAATATGGAAGTAGTCTCCGTGACGTCACCATAACAGTTGTTAATTCATTACCACTTCATTGTGGAAGTTATGTTTATCATTGTCATTGTCATTGCAATTATCAGACTCCTTTCTCCAAGCAGCAGCGTAACAGAAAACTCATTTATGTTCTTTTGAAAAAAAAACAACAACAACTTCTCAAAGGAAATTGGCACATGGAGTCTCATAAATTGCCAAGCCAGACAAACAATTTTCAGTCACTACAGTGTGACAGCTGTGTGTCTGTCACTGAGTTTCTGGGTTGAAATGATTTGTGTTCTGTCTGATGTGTCAGTATTCCATCACCTCGCACAATATTAAGTATGCGAGGCAGACCAGTACACGCCTAGCTACACAAACACATGTGTACACATGCACAGCCTCAGTAACCAAAATACCCACACGGTAATGTACTCTTGTCATTGTTGACAAATATAAACAATCATGCCATTCATTACTACTGTCACTATATTGACTACACCAGCAAAAAGCAAACTTGTTTGGGTCTTGTTTGTGTGGTTTGATTTTAAAAGTGTGCCCGCTACTTCAATAATTCTTTTTGCCCTCATTTTGGGACGTGTGAGTTTCAATTCACATTTAATACATACTTTTAAATATGTGTGACGTGTTTGATTTTTTATGATTCATTCCCAAAGTTTTTGAGATTTACATTGTGACCTTATTTCCTACTAACCTGAAGAGCCAGATGGTTTCTTACACAAAACCACCTAAGAAGCCATCATTGGAAAATGTTAGAAAAAAGGAGCAGGCCCTTTAAAAAAGATTTCCTGGCAGGCGATTGGCTAAATCATCTGTCTACCACGCAGCCGTTGCATTGTTGTATCCGTCACACACCCGAAACCAAATCCGAATAGCTGCTTGTAGTTCTTCACTGGACGCTGATTGCTTTACTTATGTTAACTACAGCTGCTTGCACATGTTAGCCACTTGCTCATAGAAAAGCTTTAGTGTCTAACTATGATACTAACGAACATCCATTACATCCAAGCCATTGCCAGATGAGTTGATACAAAGCTAATTAAGACCATCAGCTCCTCACAACTCTCTCTGTATTTCTCAGTGTGGCTGGGTTTAGAAATTGGTGTCGTCAGGCGACTTTCACGCGCAGAAACTCGAGTGACAATAATTACCTATTCTAAAGAGTTCATCATGTTTTTAATCCTCCGTGTCCTCCTTGGCTACAGGCAACTTTGTGGAGGAGAAGTGGAGGTGGTGCACGATCACGGAAGGCTTGTGTCATCTGGATGCACCGACAGAATTGTTGTCATTACTTAGAATTACTCATGGAGAAGACAGAAACTACAGACTATAGCTTTTAAGTGCTCATATTATGCCCATTTTCAGGTTCAAAATTGTATTTAAATTAAAAACAACAACATCGTCTCAAACTAAATCACATCAAAATAAAATAAAAAATGACCTCACGACCATTGTCTTTGTCCATGTACGCTGGTATTTTGGATTTTGATACAAATGATGAATATGTTTCTTTCAGTGCTTCTCATGAAACATGGTACAACCACTCAATGCACCGCCCTCCCTCCACAGCCTGTCAAATGACTTTATCCCCAAAGATACAGAAACCAATTAAGGGAAAATATCCTGCACAGTGCAAAAATGGGATCATTCCCAAGGACTGGAGCTTACCATTGAGTTATGTTATCCAGCATTCACTCGAGCTACAGTTTTTTGGCTTTGTCCTGAACTTTCCTGCTTCTTCTGACTAACCCTGAAAATATAACACGATTCATGCTGGGAGAGAAAAACTGCAGCAGCCACAAACAGAAATAAGCTATAGTGCTAACTTTCACACACCAAGCCAAGGCGAGCTCAGACCAAACCAACTCCTTCTGAATGTCAACCTCTCACCCTACTTTCACCTTTTACTATACCTTTATTTACACATTCAGTTGCAACAAGTTGAAGTACAACTCAATTCAAGAAAAGATACAATTGGGAAATTAAATTAAGCGTCTCTCTGCCTTTCTACAGTAGTATGTTCCTTCAAATTTGTAAATCAAACTTCATAGTTCGCCGTGTCCAAATCTCAAGCCACTTTTGTAACAAGTTTCAAACAGTAGCTTACAACTGGTAATTGTCTTTTCATTTTGACACCCCTTTAGTTTTTCAAATCCTGGCTTACTGTTCATGTCTTATCCAACACACATTGCAACATACTCATCTCCAGTATTCTATTCATTATTATTTAAATCTTGTGTCAAATTTGACCTGTTTTCAAAGTTTTTTTTATAAGTGTAATAACCTGATTCACAGTAATTATTTTGTATTTTATTATTATTAATAAGATGCATAACTTTTATTTGGTTAATGTCAATGTGCATTTTATTTATTGAAATCATCAAGAATCAACTACTCCGTTCACACAGTTATTTACAGTTAATAATAGTTTCATGATGTTTCAAGGCTTGTATAGTACATACAAAAAAATTAAGAATAATTTACTGTAGAGATGACCTGTGAGAGTTTGATTTCCTGTATGCTTAATCCCGCGAAGAAGAAGAAGAACAAAAAAAAAAAAAGATGAACATGAGAGAAAAACCGGTGGTGACAAGCACATAGTGAAAGACAAACCTTATAGCCTAGCGTTTAATGTCTATTTTATATTCTTAAGACTGTGAACTGTTTTCCTAGTTAACACGCTGCGAGTGTGAGTTACTGTCACTGCTGGCCAAGTGTGCTTTTGTTGGACTGTGGAGCAGCTAGCTAGCTTAGCTTAGCTAGCACCGGAGAGACGACGGTCGCACTCTTCGCCTGCACGGACGGACGGACGGACCGGAGCGGAGCGGAGACTGTTCGCTAGGGGTTTCGGACGTCGACGCGGATGTGTTGCTAAGGAGGGTGTGCTGTGAATGAGGGTGATGGCGGACTGAGACGGGTCTAGGAAGAGGACGCGGTAGGAGCTGTTCTCGGGAGGTAGGCCTGCTGCTGGTCCTTCTTTTTCTTCATGAGCTCCAAGTTTAAGCGCGCCAAAGAAACTTAATGTGAGCTTGCTGAAAGAACGAACTAAAACAAAGAGTTCACTCAGGTTAACACAAACTAAAAACTAACCTGCCCGGGTCTGAGCTAACTCCTGGATTCAGTTATACAAAATTGAAAACTGAGATACTGAGTTTGTGTTGTTTCTCATTACAGCCTGCTGTAAAACTTAATGTGTTAATTCATATACTTTGAGCAATAACTTTGACATTATATTTGGTTATTAAACCAGGATAGCCACTCATTAGTTATTAACCCTTGTGTTGTCTTCCCGTCAGAAATGAAAGTCAACCCTTTTGTTGAATGTTTTTAACCTTTTCTTACGTTTTTGTCCCTTTTTTTTTAACACGTTTTTCAACGTGTGTCCCTTTTTTGACGTTTAACACTAACTTATTAACTTTAGTTTTACAGTTATTTTTGGAATTTATGGTCAATGAACCTCATTTATAGGAAATTATACCTAATGTTTGAGTTAGAAAAGCAGAAATTAGGAATTATTTAGACTAAAATTAAAGGAATGGATGTTGATAGATAGTTACAGACTGGAATATGTCATCTTTTACTCAATACTATTTCAAAAACACTTCAATTTGTTTTTCAAATGCAATAAAAATTGAATAAGACGCCCCAAAATTAATGAAAGTAGAGATTTGTATTGTGAGAGTGTTTTGAGGAATCAATCATGTTATTTTGGGGAAATAAAAATAACATTGATATAGGAAAACAGGTCCATTTGACCCGAGGACAACATGACGGTTAAAGTTATAGCTTACCCCAGACAGATTTATGGTCACATTAGTAACATGGGTTTCTTACAGCCAATTTGCCCTAAAATAACTTGCATGCATAAGCAGATATGCATGCATAAACGTTGTATGAAACCCAAAGGCTACATCATTATTCCCAGGTTAAAATTAATTAGCCTATTATTACATCCATTTCATTTTGGTTGTTTTATTCATTTTCATAGCATTTGAAAAAAACAAAACAATGTTTATAGGCTTTTAAAACCGTATCCTGACCAAATCTGATTCACACAACATCCTCTGATTGTAACTGTTAGTCAAATAATTCATAATAGCATTTTTTTTCAAACTCAAAAAGGTTTTATAATGTCATTTAAATTAGGTTAATTGACCACAAACAAAAAAATAAAAAGTGTCAGAAACATAAAGAAAGTGTAAATAAAAGTGCCAATTTTTTTCAATTTTGACCCGGAAGGAAAACAGGTTAATGGTCAACGGGAAGACGACACATGGGTTAATTTCGGTCCGTGTGCTTATTACTTCAATTTTCTAAGCATAAACAGACATTTGGAAAAATGTTTTCTTTTTTTCTGCCATGACAACCATCACGGGAACCATCGGGAACCATCACCTTATCGTGGTGGAGAGGTTTGTGTGTCCCTATGAACCTGAGGGCTGTGTTGTCTGGAGCTTTGTGCTCCTGGTAGGGTCTCCCATGGCAAAGTGGTCTCAGGAGGGGCCAGACAAAGAATGGTTCAAAATCCTATGACAAATCGAGGAAGGGATCGAGGACCCTGCCCGGAGGAAGCCCGGGGCCCCGTCTGGAGCCAGGCCCAGACGGCGGGCTCGGTCAGCGCGCCTGGTGGCCGGGTTTGCCACGGAGCCCGTCGGGCACAGCCCGAAAAGCTACGTGGCTCCTCTCTCCATCCCATGGGCCCACCACCTGTGGGAGGAACCGCTGGGGTCGGGTGCGCTGCCATATGGGTGGCGAAGGTCAGGGCCTCGACGGACCAGACCTGGGCGGCAGAGGCTGGCTCTGGGGATGGAACGTCACCTCTCTGTGGGGAAGGAGCCGAACTTGTGCGGGAGGTGGAGCGCTACCAGTTAGATCTGGTGGGGCTTACCTCTACGCACAGTCTCGGTTCTGGAACCGTACTCCTGGATAGGGGTTGGACTCTTTCCTACTCCGGAGTTGCCCAGGGTGTGAGGCGCCGGGCGGGTGTGGGGATACTCACAAGTCCCGGCTGAGCGCCGCTGCGTTGGAGTTTACGGTGGACGAGAGGGTCGCCTCCCGCCTGCGTGGTGATGGGGAAAACTCTGACTGTTGTTTGTGCATATGCACCAAACAAGAGTTCGGAGTATTCGGCCTTCTTGGAGACCTTGAATGGAGTCCTGTATGGGGCTCCAGTAGGGGACTCCATAGTTCTGCTGGGGGACTTCAACGCACACGTGGGTGATGATGGAGATACTTGGAGGCGTGATTGGGAGGAACGGCCTCCTGATCTAAACCAGAGTGGTTGTCTGTTGTTGGACTTCTGTGCTAGTCATGGATTGTCCATCACAAACACCATGTTCGAACATAGGGATGCTCATAAGTGTACGTGGTACCAGAGCACCCTAGGCCAAAGGTCAATGATCGATTTTATAATCGTTTCATCTGATCTGAGGCCGTATGTTTTGGACACTCGGGTGAAGAGAGGGGCAGAGCTGTCAACTGATCACCATCTGGTGGTGAGTTGGGTCAGGGTGGGGGAAGACTCTGGACAGACCTGGTAAACCCAAACGGGTAGTGCGGGTGAATTGGGAACGTCTGGAGGAGGCCCCGTCCGACGGACTTTCAACTCGCACCTCCGGCGGAGCTTTCGGGCATCCCTGTGGAGGCTGGGGGCATTGAACCTGAGTGGACAATGTTCAAAGTTTCCATTGCTGAAGCTGCGGTGGCGAGCTGTGGTCATAGGGTCTTAGGTGCCTCAAGGGCGGTAACCCACGAACGCCCTGGTGGACACCGGTGGTCAGGAAGCCGTCCGACTGAAGAAGGAGTCTTTCCGGGATATGTTATCCCGGAGGACTCCGGAGGCAGTTGCAGGGTACCGACGGGCCGAAGGGCTGCAGCCTCTGCCGTGACAGAGGCAAAGCAGCGGGTGTGGGAGAAGTTCGGAGAAGACATGGAGAAGGACTTTCGGTCGGCACCAAGGTGCTTCTGGAAAACCGTTCGCCACCTTAGGAGGGGCGAAGAATCATCCAAGCTGTATACAGTAAGGATGGGACGTTGTTGACCTCAACTGGGGAGGTAATAGAGCGGTGGAAGGAGCACTTTGAGGAACTCCTAAATCCAGCTGACACGCCCTCTGTGGTAGAGGCAGAGCTGGAGTATGATGGGGATTGTCGTCAATTTCCCTGGTGGAAGTCGCTGAGGTAGTCAAACAACTCCACAGCGGCAAAGCCCCAGGGATTGATGAGATCCGTCCAGAAATGCTGAAAGCTCTGGGTGTGGAGGGGATGTCTTGGTTGACACGCCTCTTCATTGCGTGGAAGTCTGGGACGGTGCCTAAGGAGTGGCAGACCGGGGTGGTGGTTCCCCTATTCAAAAGGGGGACCAGAGGGTGTGTGCCAATTACAGGGGTATCACACTTCTCAGCCTCCCCGGTAAAGTCTACTCCAAGGTGCTGGAAAGGAGGGTTCGGCCGATAGTCGAACCTCGGATTGAAGAGGAACAATGTGGATTCCGTCCTGGCCGTGGAACAACGGATCAGATCTTCACTCTCGCAAGGATCTTGGAGGGCCTGGGAGTATGCCCAACCAGTCTACATGTGTTTTGTGGATCTGGAGAGGGCGTATGACCGGGTCCCCGGGAGAATTGTGGGAGGTGCTGCGGAGTATGGGGTGAGGGGGTCCCTTCTCAGGGCCATCCAATCTCTGTATGACCAAAGCGAGAGCTGTGTCCGGGTTCTCGGCAGTAAGTCGGACTCGTTCCAGGTGAGGGTTGGCCTCCGCCAGGGCTGCGCTTTGTCACCAATCCTGTTTGTAATATTTATGGACAGGATATCGAGGCGTAGTCGGGCGGGAGGGGTTGCAGTACGGTGGGCTCGGGATCTCATCGCTGCTTTTTGCAGATGATGTGGTCTTGATGGCGTCATCGGCCTGTGACCTCCAGCACTCACTGGATCGGTTCGCAGCCGAGTGTGAAGCGGCTGGGATGAGGATCAGCACCTCTAAATCTGAGGCCATGGTTCTCAGCAGGAAACCGATGGAGTGCTTTCTTCGGGTAGGGAGTGAGTCCTTACCCCAAGTGAAGGAGTTTAAGTACCTTGGGGTCTTGTTCGCGAGTGAGGGGACTATGGAGCGTGAGATTGGTCAGAGAATCGGAGCAGCTGGTGCGGTATTACATTCAGTTTATCGCACCGTTGTGTGAAGAGAGCTGAGCCAGAAGGCAAAGCTTTCAATCTACCGGGCAATTTTCGTTCCTACCCTCACCTATGGTCATGAAGGCTGGGTCATGACCGAAAGAAGAGTCCAGGGTACAAGCGGCCGAAATGGGTTTCCTCAGGAGGGTGGCTGGCGTCTCCCTTAGAGATAGGGTGAGAAGCTCAGTCATCCGAGAGGAGCTCGGAGTAGAGCCGCTGCTCCTTCGCGTCGAAAGGAGCCAGTTGAGGTGGTTCGGGCATCTGGTAAGGATGCCTCCAGGGCGCCTCCCTAGGGAGGTGTTCCAGGCACGTCCAGCTGGGAGGAGGCCTCGGGGAAGACCCAGGACTAGGTGGAGAGATTATATCTCCAACCTGGCCTGGGAACGCCGGGGATCCCCAGTCGGAGCTGGTTGATGTGGCTCGGGAAAGGGAAGTTTGGGGTCCCCTACTGGAGCTGCTGCCCCCGCGACCCGATACCGGATAAGCGGATGAAGATGGATGGATGGATGGATGGATGGACAATTTAAAAAATTGGATCTTTAACCTCTTTTTTCCAATTTTTGTTTTTTATTCAAAGGATCAAAAAATTAAAAAATTGCACCTTATTTGCACTTGCATTGCAGAAATATTCAATACTGATGATATTCTCTCCCTCATTCAGCCTAGCTAGACCCTGCCCCGCCCCCCCCCCCTCGCGAGCACAGCAGCCAGACAAGTTGATGTGTCCCGTCCCTTCCTAGTTTTGCATAATCAAGACTTATACTGAGACAGAAACGCTTAATGTCAGATAACGTCCATAATAATAGGACTTTGTGTTAGAGTTTTTGACAGTTTTCAGTGGTTATGAGGAGCAATATGAGAAAGAAAGTGATCATTGATCATTGTTTAGGTACATTAGGCTAAACCATGTTAAGCTTTTTTTCACGTTTTCACGGTTCTCTAAGAAATGTATTATAAAGTATAAAATCATAATATATCATAATATGGAAATAATCATGTGGACTACATGTACTTAAACACTTTACTTGCATCCAGTTGTTATTTTATAATTTGTCAAATCTTATCAAAGTAAATCTCTTCTACATAAAACATGATTCATTTTTCCTAGGCTTAACAAACCAGTTGGAAGATAAAAAAAAAAAAAAGATTAGCCGGTCAGCCATCAGATATTACATTTTCAGATCACACACAGAGAATGTCAATACACATAACAGAAATCTGTGAAATCGCATGTCTCTCTATGGTTTATGGTGGAAGGTCAGCTTGTTGCTGTGAGAGCATTTTTTTCATTTCCAGCGACATTTCTCCTAAAGGTGTTCAGCTGTACAAGCAGCATATCAGCCAATGGTGACCTGGAGAGACGGTTTTATTCCTTATAGCACATACAGACTCAGACACAGCACAGCGGACAGTATCAGTACACCTAAAACACGGCTCTATAACCGTTTCTTCCCTGCCACAGTCAGACTGATGGCAAAAACAAAATAAAACACTGAACAATTCACTGTGATTTAAATGTGCAATAATCCTCACTACCTCACTCTACTACAAAATACTACTGTGCAATTTTTGCAATATTTATGCTTGTTACAAGTCCAATATCCATTATTATATAATATCATATATATAGCTATATTATAATATCCTCCATTATTGTATCCTCCAGTTACAGTATTCCTAATTTTTTATATCTGTTGCACTCTTTTGTATAGTATCTAAGTTTTTTTTGTCTTATTTTATTTTAATTTATGTACCTTATATAGTATTTTTATTTTAGTCGGTTTGCTTTTCTTTGCCCTTTACTCTTTTTATTCTTTTTACTTGACTCAAATAGCCTGCACACGAATTCCTCTGTGCCTGGGCTGTTTGGTGTATGCACAAATGGCTAATAAAAAACCTTGATCTTACTAGCCGTTGCCTGTAATGTGACAGATCAGTGAATGTAAACCTACTACGGTGGATATAAAACTCTACACACCCCTGTTAAAATGCCAGGTTTTTTGTGATGTAAAAAAAATTAGACAAAGATAAATCATGTTAGAACTTTTTCCACTTTGTGACCTATAATGTGAACAATTCAAATGGAAAAACAAACTGAAATCTTTAAGGTTAAAAAATAAAAACCTTCCAATAATCTGGCTGCATAAGTGTGCACACCCTCTTATAACTGGGGATGTGGCTGTGTTTAGAATTAACCAATCACATTCAAACTCATGTTAAATAGAAACATTACACACCTGCCATCATTTAAAGTGACTCTGATTAAAGTTCAGCTGTTCCAGTAGGACTTTCCTGAAATTTTCTTAGTTGCATTTCAGAGCAAAAGCCATGGTCTGCAGAGAGCTTCCAAACCATCAGAAGGCTCTCATTGTTGAAAGATATCAGTCAGGAGAACAAAAGGATTTCCAAAGCATTAAATATACCATGGAACACAGTGAAGACAGTCATCATCAAGTGGAGAAAATATGGCACAACAGAGACATTACCAAGAACTGGACATCCCTCCAAAATTGATGAAAAGAAGAGAGCAAACCTGTTAAGGAGGCTTCCAAGAGGCCTACAGCAAAATTAAGTAGCTGCAGGAATTTCTGGCAAGTACTGGCTGTGTGCTACTTGTGACAACAATCTCCGTATTCTTCATATGAATGGGCTTTGGGGTAGGGTGGCAAGACGGAAGCTTTTCTTACAAAGAAAAACATCCAAGCCTGGCTGAAGTTTGCAAAAACAAACATTAAGTCTCCCAAAAGCATGTGGGAAAATGTGTTGTGGTCTGATGAAACCAAGGTTGAACTTTTGGCCATAATTCCAGAAGATACATTTGGTGCAGAAACAACACTGCACATCACCCAAAGAATATCATACCCACAGCGCAGCATGGTGGTGGCAGCATCATGCTTTGGGGCTGTTTTTCTTCAGCTGGAACCGGGGCCTTAGTCAGGGTGGAGGGAATGAACAGTTCCAAATACCAGGCAAATTTGGCACAAAACCTTCTGGCTTCTGTTAAAAAGCTGAAGAGGAAGTTCACCTTTCAGCATGACAACAACCCAAAGCACACATCCAAATCCACAAAAATGGCTTTACCAAAAGATTAACGTTTTGGAATGGACCAGCCGGAGCCCGACCAGAATCCAATTGAACATCTGTGGGGTGATCTTAAGAGGGCTGTGCACAGGAGATGTCCTCGCAGTATGACAGATTTTGAGCATTTTTGCAAAGAAGAGTGGGCAAATATTGCCACATCCAGATGTGCCATGCTAATAGACTCCTACCCCAAAAGACTGACTGCTGTAATAAAATAAAAGCTGCTTCAACAAAGTTTTAGTTTAAAGGTGTGCAACTTATGCAACCAGGTTATTGTACGTTTTTATTTTCCCGCTCAAAGATTTCAGTTTGTTTTTTAATTGAATTGTTATAGGTCACATTAAAGGTGGTAAAAGTTCTGACATGATTTATCATTGTCATTATTTTACATTACAAAAACCTGCCATTTTAACAGGGGTGTAGACTTTTATATCCACTGTATAATCTACCTACCATATATCAGCATGCATAAAATGTAATATGAAATGCAGAGATGTTCCTCACAGCTCATTTGTATTTAAAAAGAGGTTTCATTTTAGACTAAGAAAACAACTAAATCTATAAGGTTAAGAATGATCCGAATAATATGTTTATGATCTTTAGAGTTTGCTGTCCTTTTTGTTTGCTGGCATCTACCGCAGCACTTGCTAATAGTAATGGAAACCTTTGGAATTTAAATGAAGTTAAACAATGATTTGAGCAGATTCAAAACTACAGCTGCCAAGTAGGGTTGGGTACCTTTCACATCTAAACCAATACTAGTCCCGATATCAGTACCTGAAATTCGGTTCCCAGTACCCAACGGCACATTTTTTTGATACTTTCCCTCTGTAATTAAAAAATTATTTGAGTTGTAACAATAATTCCAAACCTATTTCCTTTACTGTTATTTAAAATATTTTACACTAACAGAAATTAGACAACAAATAAAACCCCTCTGTCCCTCCTTTCAACCCCTTCCCTACAACCTAATAAATTGAATAATTATTCATTTCTTAGTCACTGTAACTTTTGTTCTTGTATTTGTATCGTATTATATTTCAGCCTGTTTTATTTGTTGTTTTATGACTGCTTTTAATTGCTCTTAAATGTTTCATGTAAAGCACTTTGAATTGCCTTGTGGCTGAAAGGTGCTGTAGAAATAAAGTTGCCTTGCTTTACAACCTCAGCCTGTCAGTCAGTTCCCAGGGTACAGGCGTCTCAGAGGAAGTGACAACAGCACCGCGACTGCTTTCGGCTCGCCGTTAATATCATATCACAGTGAAAGGTGTCTGTGTGAAGTTTTGAAAAACAGCAACCACACTTGAAACTACTTTTATTGACATTTTCATGTCTCACTGTGACTTCAACAAAACTGCAGAGCTGTGATTACGTCCACACCTCTACGTGTGTGTGTGTGTGTGTGTCGGACCTTTGGTCAATATGCAGGATATATGCATGAGGACAGATAAGCTTGCGGTAACTCTCAGGTACCGAAATTTGGCACCGTTTGATTTTACGTGAACCAATACTAGATATCATTTGGTCGGTACCAGTAAAGGTACAGGGTTCGGTACCCAACCCTACTGCCAAGACAAAGGCACAGCAGTGTGGACACTTGTGATCTTTAACTCCAATTCATGTGTATCCATTAAAGCTCTCTCTCACCCGTTTTGATTGGTTTGAACTAACATGCTATTTTTTCTGCATATTAAGCTTGTTACACACACAAGTTTCACCTAACGATACGATTATTGAGGGACCAAATCATCCCATTTAAAGAATCGTTTGATTTTGAATGCGAGCATGCATTTGTCCAAATGCATGAATAATTAATGTGTGAAATTGCACTTGTAAATCCTTTTGACATGCTTTATTTAATGTTTTATTTTAAGTTTATTTTAGTCAATGCCCGACCCTAAAGGCCTTTTTACACTGCTCTTAACCCCATTTAATCTGCTTCCTTATCTTGTTCCTTTTTACACAAAGGCTGAAAGTGGGTTACCACTAGGCTTGCACCATTAATCATTCTAAAATCGCGATCTTGATTCACCCTGTCCATGATTTAATTTTTAAATAACTTGTAATGTTTTAAATAACACTAACTAGAAAACATTCTGGAAATTATGACATCAGTATTGATGTAGTAGTCTTTATTTCATCCATCCATCTTCATCCGCTTATTCGGTATCGGGTCGCAGGGCAGCGGCAGCAGCAGAGACCCCAGACTTCCCGAGCCACATTAACCAGCTCCGACTAGGGATTCACTTTAAAAAAAAAAAAAAAAAGTAAGTCACACTTGTCTATATGATTATATGAACCATGATTATATGAACCATTCCTTTATGCCTTACTATCTGGATAATCAAACTTCATGATCTTAAAAATAAATAGCGGGCAAAGTCATTAAAGGTCTAACTCTAACGTAGTAAAATCTTCTGGCTTTCTGGGCTTGTTTGAAGTGGATGGTAATGTTTGGGTGGAAATGCCTGCAGAAATTAACTGTCAGACTCTGGGAACAATTGCATACTCGAGCTGAATGGAAGTTGGCACTTTCTTTGTCTTTGGCTTCTTTGTTTTCCACAAAATAAAGCACACTTATTTGTGACATGATGCATTGGCTGCATTCTGCAGTGCAGACACCCTGCATCACTCCAGAGTGCAACCTTGGTTGCATATTTCAGAGAGCAATTCATTTTGGATTAACAAGAGCTCCGTGGGAGTCTCTCTCCCTGTGGCTACTCCTCGGCTTGTGTGAGTTTTAAAAGGTGTTGTGCTATCCTGAACCTCAGTGACAAAATCCACGGTTAAACTCTTAAACTAAGGGAGAGACGGGAGTTTATCCCGTTCTTATCCCAAACTCGTGAAATACTGACGCTTGGTTAGCATCAGATACCGACGCTAAAATCCCCGTTAAGCGTATGGTACGCATCAGGCATAGCAGTAGCTTGACCGCTATATATATATATATATATATATATATATATATATATATATATATATATATATATATATATATATATATATATATATATATATTATATATATATATATATATATATATATATATATATATATATATATATATATATATATATATATATATATATATATATATATAATATAGGCAGGCAGATATATCGGAATATCGGATTTTTAAATAACCAAATATTTGTTTTGGTATTGGCCTTTATTGGTCGGGCTCTAGTGTCAACCGTGTTGTTTGTTTCCCTGGCTGGAATCGGACAGGGATCATTGTGGTTACGTGTCACACTTAACCACCAGTATATACCCCATAACCTTTTGTTGAGAGACTTATTGATGATGTACCTTCTTAATACAATATTCATCCTGGCTGTGAATCAGTTACACCATTTCAAAAGACACTGTCCTCCCTCAAAAAAGACATCTGTTGTCTGTACAAGCAGCTTATTACGGCTTAAATTGACGTTTATTAAAGCAGTGACCTCTAAGTGGCTGTAGTAATTAGAAAAGCAGGAAGTCAGGTGACAAAGCCTTCATTTGCTACCGACATCATGGCAGAGGTGAAGAGGCAAAAGAGGACAAAGAGGAAGGTAAGAAGAGAGCTTTGAGAAATAAATAGCTGCAAGACACATGCCGAGCTGGGCATCTTGTTGGGCTGGCTTGTGTTGTTGCACTTCCTTGATGTTTGCTATTAGCTATATTATATCCACGATGTTCCACTTCTGGGATTGCTCTCGTTCTGCCAAAAGATTCCACTGGCTGTCACTCTTTTCGGATGTCTGTTTGTGGATGTCCCGTTACATTCCTTTCTGTTGTCTGTGTTGGCATTTTAAACTCCGGTGGATTTATGAGGACCACTAGGTTAAACAACATTAGCGTTTATCTGGACTGGAGTCAGGTTTTTGGCAACCTGACATATCTTTAGCTACCTCCTGAGAAATAAACCTGGGTCCTCGAAGCCAAATGTTCCACTTTGTTCACCAGCTAGTTGCTCACTATACAGTCTGCGTAAGATGATCAGCAGGAAGTGTACAGTGGTTTATCAGAACATAGCTGCCTGCTGTAGCTGGAAAAGGGGTTAATGAAAGTGCAAGACTGAACCAAGCAATGAAGTTGTGGGACATAATACTAGAACAATGAGCTAAAACAATCTTTGTAGAGCTGACAGGAACTAGACCTTGGTGATAATTCTTTTGGGGTTCATTACCACAAGCGACCCTTTCACATTAATCATTTGATCCATTGGCAGTAAAAATATTGCAGCTTTAAGGACGTGATGTATTATGTATTATCCTTAAGGTATTATTCCTTAACATTTTAGTGTGTAATTGTGTGTTGATCTTTCATTATAATCTACAGTACACTAATATTTTTCATTCTGTAATGTGAAGCGTTATTACTTATACTCAATTAATTGTTGTCTCTGAATCTGCATTTGTTAAAAGGAAGCTGCACTCTTTGATCAATACCAATTACTGCTGTGGCACGTTGATTGAAACTGTCGTTAATATTTAATCGGCACTGGGATACTCTTCTATACATCCCTTATTTCTTTTATGTCTGTTCTCCAAAAGTTTAAGAGATATGCATTCCAGGGTTATGGCTCTTCTACATCAATGGCTGTCCATTTGAGATGATTGGTTAAGGAATAAAAGTCGCTACATTTACCATCACCCTATTCTCAGTGTCAACTGCTGAAATGCTCCAAGCAGTAAATGTGTAAAACTCATTGCTCATCTCTTTTTCCCAAATGCCTCAACTCCAGCTTCTCTGGTCCATTCAGACAGTGAGCTTTAAAGTATTTGGACTCAATATAACCATAGAAAGTAAAATTAATGGACAAAGTGGCGCCGTACACTTCCACGAGACAAGGGAAGTCTATTAGAAGCACTTTTCCGGTGATGGCTGAGTGTTACGGCGCAGCCTCAAACTGAGCTTGACAACGTAGATGTAACGTGAGCAAGCTGTCTGAAAATGAATGGTCATCTGGTAGCTGTGCCAAGAGATCTCAATCACTCAGAATCCTGCAGAGACGGAGAGCGTAGGTATATGTAAGGAGATAACATAGGCACAGGCTAAGTATTGCTAACTAAAATGCTAGTTAACATTGGTAATTAGACTTAAGTCCAAACTGTCTGTGAACTTACCCTGTACTATAATTTGTCTGCTATGCGACAGTAAGTTGCGTGGTTGTGACACAATCTTTAGCCTATTTTTACAAAAACGTCTGATACCGAGCCATGACGTGAAATACAAGGAAATGGAGCCTTTTATACAGTGTCATTTTTTTTTTTAAATAAACACTGGACACACAGTCTTAAAATGCTTCAGATGTAAAGTTATTCGCTGTCAAAGTGGCGCCACAATGAATGGCAGTCAATGGAATGCTAATGGTTGTGATGGCTTATTAGCATCAAAATGGCTCCATAAGAGGTATGCTTTGCTTAAGCTCGCTATAACCCACGTGTCAAACTCAAGGCCCACGGGCCAAATGTGGCACCTCGCAAATTTTTATCCGGCATAGGTTCACAAGCAACTAGTTGTGCGCTACACCAAAAAGACAGAAAACGGTTTTTCACACTGTAATTATGTGACACTCAAAGCATATTTTGGCCGATTTGCTGACTGTGAGCCAGAGTTCTCATTCTGGCTGTGAAACAGGTTGTTGTGAGTCGGCTTATAAAAATTTAATCATTGTTTTTCGTGATTTGCTAAATTCTATGATTTTTCCTGACTTTTTAGGGTTTATGTCGGCCAGACTGTAAGTGAGGAAGCAATATGAGGCGTGCAATAATACAGTCAAAGATATTTGACTTTTTCAGTTAAATCAGAGCATGTCAGTAAACTATACATATCTGGCCCTTATTGTGATTCTCATTTCCAGTGTGGTTCTTTGTAAAGTTCAGTTTGGCACCCCTGATATAACCAGTGCAGTGCCCGTTTAAACAGCCTGTTTGAAATTTAAGTACGTTGTGCTGATAATGCCTCTCTTTTCACTTAATGTAAAACGAACATTTAAATTCAGTTGTACTTTGCAGTATTAATAGTTTTAGCATACTGTTAATTGCTAATAGTTTTACATCAGACAAATAATGTTTTTTTTGTATGGGGCATGGCAGCGTTCAGAATCTTTCGATCCGGTGCCAATTTCAGTACCTCAGTTGTGATACCCGTTCCTTATGATTTTTTTTTTTGATACCATATTTTAAAAAATCCATTTCAACATCAACACAAATACATTAAACACAAAACTTCTATTTTCCACCTTAATTGTGAATCAAAAATGTTGGTAACATTGCTCACTCAAGAGTAACATTACTAACACTAATTGTGCTTTTAGATTGGGGTCGCCAGTCAGACACTCAGGATTGGTCAATCCCAACTGGGCCAAAATTAACAAAAAAGAGAAACCTGTTTGCCATATTTCTTTTTTGCCAACATGAACATATTATAAAGAATAAATAAATAAATAAATAGACAAATTACATTGTGTACAGGCTAATATTGAACAAACTGAAATGTAAAAGTGAAAATGCAAAATGTAAACAAAGACTTTTTAGTGCAAACTGCATAATGACACAAACCTTTAACAACTTGGTGACTGCCCTGTATTCAACATTGAACTACCGTAATAGAGAACTAACTTAAGGGCAAAGGAATGTAATTGAATTGCCTTGTTGCTGAAAGGTGCTGTAGAAATAAAGTTGCCTTGCCTTACAACGTCAGCCTGTCAGTCACTCATCAGGACATAGAAACCACTGTTGTGCCTGTTTGTCTCAGAGGAAGTGTGACGTCACCACTCGAAACCACTTTATTGGCATTGCCGTGACTCTCTGTGACTTCACCAAAACTGCAGAGCCGACGTACTTTGCTCGAGTTTACTTCGGCTGCACATCTGCGCGCGTCTGTGTGTTGGAGCGTCGCTCTCTGTCAACATGCAGAGAGGACAGATAAGCTTGCGATCTGCTCCCCAGTACCGAATTTGGTACCGAAAGATAAATAATCTTTTGATACTCATAGAATCGAAGTATTTCGTTTGACTTAAAAGTATCGCCCAAAATGTGCCCAGCCGTATTTTGGAACTTCTACCACTACCTATACCAACATGGACAACTCAAAACGTTTTAGTCAACTTGTAGACATAAATGTATAATGGTATAAATGTTTAATTTAGGCTTAATCCTTTTTTAAATCAAGCAAAACTCATCTTTACTTTAACAGTTTAACTGACTTTAGCAGTTTAGATTACTGACACTCAACTGTCCTGCTATTACTACAGACTTGTGAACTAAGCACAAACACTTGAATGACCGGCTGTCATACAGACCTGCAGCAAAGGACCACAGGGCGAAGTCGAACCTACGGCCGCTGCGTTGAGGAGTAAATCTCTATGGGCGCCTGCTCTACCAGGTGAGCTACCCAGGTGCATGATGAATGCAGTTTTGCAGTTAGTCCGAGTAATTAAGTTAGTAAAGTAATCATTGACTTATTTCACTCTTCAAATACAGTATTGTGCTGGAGCGTCAGATGTCAATACCACCTTGGATACTTCCTGATGCCACAGTAGATTTCACATTATGAGAACTGTTAGAATTTTTGAGACTAACGTAGTGTTCTGTTGGATCTCTGAGGAAGGAGGCTCGAGGTCGAATTGAGAATTTAAGAAAAGGTTTAATGCAACAGAATGATGAGGATGATGAGACAAAGACATAGACAAAGACAAGGACAACATGAAACATAATAACACTGCAGCTGACAGCGGACTGATCCACGCTCCCCTGACGAGTCACGTGAATGCAGTCCGAATATCCATGAATCGCACTCATTTATGCCGTGCACCCGGGGCTGCTCCTTTTCACCTGGTGCATTCAAATCCTTCTCATTGGTCCGTTGTTGTCATGACATCATGCCGAGCGCACCTTTGCTGTCCAATGAGTTAAAATGCTGGTAGACTCTGTCACTTTGGGGTCGTTTGTGGTGACAGAACAAAAGGTTCTGTCGTGTAAATGTGAAATTCTATCATCAATACAGTTGAATCAACATTGTATTGTCTTAGCCTAGACTAAGACCCCAGGGGTAGGAGACAAGCCTCCTCCAGGTGTGTAGCAGGAAAGCTCTTTTCATATGTTAAATGCCAGAATTGACCTCATCAATTCTTTACAGTCAGTGGTAATGAGGGGGAGGTGAGGGACAGAGATAATGCATTTTTCCTAAACCTGGTTCTTTCAGACATTTTAACTTTTAAACTCAACAATCCCTCCTTTTCACACCTTTGGTGTGAAAATACTATAAATGTAACTGAAAACAATGTCTTGTCTTATATGAACATAAAAATATAACCAAAATGTAAACATCAGCTGCAAAAGTTGTAAGAAACAAACATGATTTTAAACGATTCATTTCTTTTGACCTCATCTGACTCCTTGTCTTGTAAACAATGCAATGTTCTTTAACACAACTGTTGCTCCTATAGCTGATATTACTCAGTGATTAGTGACTAACTTGAAACAAAAACAAATCAGAAGATACTAGAAGTCTTTGACCAGGTGAAAAACAATGGGAATTTAAATCATTTAACAGGAAGGAGAACAAAAAAAATCTAGGAAGAAAAAATCTTAAAATCTCTAAATCAAAAGAATAGCATATCAACATAAACATGTATAATCAGAAGAAAACAGATAATCTCTAACTAAATGTAACTTTCTAATCCAAATCTGCACAATTAACCTTATACTTAATCTCAACTCTGTTTGAAGTCCATCTTTTGAAAGTTCCTTGTTCACTTTCGTCTAATCTGGAAACAAAGTCTTTGGGAAAAAAATAAAATCTCAGATCAGTTCTGGTTCATTAGGCTGCATGATGTCATCACACTGGCCACGGCGGCTTTCCATGATGTCACATTTGTCATGCTTCAGCTGCCGCTGCTGGATGTTCAGGTTCACGGTTGGATGGAAAGGTGACTGAATGCACCCTCTTTATCAACACCTTCCTTTTCCTCCTTTTCTGAAACATCGTTTGTTTCAGAAACATCAAGAGGAAATGATGGCGCTATGCCTAATGTGCCCTGAGTGGAACGCATCATGGAATCAGACACTCCTCACGTCCGACACCTGGTGTGGATGTCATCTCGGTCTAACTGGGAAACATTGGGATGGACCAGCTGGGTGTGCCTCCACTCCAGCACCTGGAGTTGATCTGGTCAGCAGATGTCAGCATCAGGAAGGGGACTCCAGTCTCCTCCTCTTGCTGACAGTGTCAGGAGCCACCACAGGAAGTCAGCAACAGCGACGCTCCAAGCTCTCTGTCGGCGTCTGGTCAGATGTTTGCTGGCCCCCTGCTGGGCTGTTGGTCCCATGCTGTGTGGGGTGTCCTTTACTGCAGGGCTGGTAGCCTAGTCAACAGCACCCAGAATAAAACTTGCTCCACCTGGATCTGGATTTCTTGAACAGCTGAAGCCATCAGTCTCTGCTTTCACCTGTGAATAAATGGTTTTGACAGACTTTCTGCTTTTCAGAAGTCATATTAGTGTTTCAATCTGGGAGGAAAGAACTGTGATATGAGTTTGTCTTTGATCTGTCCATTCATTTCTCTTGGAGGAGAAATGCTTTCCTTGATCTCTGTGTTTTCCAAAGTCCTTAACACAATGGGCAAAACTTCAGTCCAAAACACAAAAAAATATGAAATTACCCATCCAAAATCATCAGTCCATTGAAAATATACGTACATATCACCAATCCCAAATACACATATTCAAAGAATAAAACCACCGCAATTCTTCACTATATAAAATTCCCAATATCTCTCAAGGAGGCTGGGCTGCTGATTGATCCTTTCAATTTAAAATTCAAAATTTTGACAAATTTTCCAACAGATTGCTATTTTTGGAGCAAATTAATGTCAATATCAGTCTTGTATCATTCTGTGCCACAACACTCTCAGAAGAAGTTTGTTTCAACGTTCTGTGTGGCCAGCACAGAAGTTTAGCAAATTTTCATTCTCACTTTTTTTAAAAACATTTTTACAAACTAGGGAAAAAATAAAAATCAAACCAAAGAGAAACAACAGCAGAAAAGCTACCGTCTTGACTAAAACGTGCATCCCCACCCCTACAGAAAATCAAAAGGTTGAGTGAAAGAAAGAATAAACCCAAACAAAGACATCATGAAAAACAAATTTCAGAATGAATATAAATGCAATGAACAAAAATGTGGAAAACCTCTTATTTATCATTTCAAGTCAAAAACAAACCAATTTTGAGTCAAAATGCCAAATATGCATTTACGAATGTGTCCATTTAAAACCCTTATAAGCTACAATTCCTCTCTGGAACTTTTCTTCTAATGTCAAGTTGCTTAAGGCAGCTCAAACTATTCCCACCACTTTTCAGTTGACTTTACTGGAATGTTTAATTTGACTTGTAATGACCTCTATCAAATCACTCTGACACAATGTTACTCAAAACACCAACCCAAAAGAATAAAAGAGAACGGAAAGAAAAACAGATTAATCCAAAATTCAAACGCACTTATCAATTACAAACATTTGAGAACATTACACAATGCTGAATGTCACCATGATTCTTTGATGAGCATTCACTATTAAGACTGTCTGAGTATATATATGGATGATTTAATCTGTCTGCATCGAGGTGTGAAAACCCCAGTCCCTCCTTGGGAGTCCTTCATTAACACAGGAGACAACAAGTGAGGTTTTGAAAGAGCAAATTAACACTTAATCAGGAGCAGGAAAAAAGATTTTAAGTTAAACCAGACTAATGTATTCCTTTGTCCCCATAGGACAACACCAAACATGAAATAGAAGATGTAATCAAATGAAACTAATTATTTTAATGTCCAGTGTTTGACAAATTTTCAACTGCTAGCTGCTCATTTATGCATTTTCTGAGGCACTCCAAATCCCTCTTTACATTGTTTCACATCAACCATTCACACTTTTTCAGCAGTTCCTCACAAAACATCAAGCCAGCAATTCTGTGCATTTCAACATGCCACAATCTCATCAGAAATGGAACTCTCACAGTTCAATTTCATCAGAGGTAATCTATTGGGGTGTTTAAAAATAAAATTTTCTAAAAGAGATCAAAATGTGATTGAAAATCTTTCCCTCCCTTTTGCAGAGTAAAACTCAAATTTCTTTGTTTCCAATTTAATTCTCCTCTTTATGAGCCAAGTTTCTACTGCTTGAGCATGCACGTTCCCAATTCAACAAATCAAATATCCATACAATGAGTTATTTACAGTCATCATCAGCACAGCTGGAGCCGCCTTCTACCAGCTCCCAGCAACACAGCCAACCTTTGCACCAGGCTACGTTTTATCACAAAACACTCAAATTACACTACTTAAATGTATTTACATTAGGCGCCTCTGTACAATTCCTAAGTGTATCTTTAACACAATTCAACTATATAGATCAAATTATTTCCTATTCTTACTATGGTCACGAGGAAACAACTGATGAACCCTGTTCTGGGTCTTACTTCCCCGTCGCCACAAGCGCACCAGGCCTGATCCCTCACAGTCATTCGACTGGCTTCTAGAGACTTTGTTCTTCCTCCGTGCCCCACAGACTAAAACTCTGTCGCCGTCCCTTCGGTCTTTTTATTTAAAATTTATCACGGTTCTAACCTGGTCAACTTTTACTGAACATTTTACAAATTTTTCTTGTGGCCCGTCGACTTTTTCACGATTGAATCTTAAATTTAACAGGCTAAACTAGGTCGGCTTAATACGATCACGTAAATCAAACATTTACACAAGTTCACCAGGTCGACTATCACGATCACTTTAAATTTAAGATTCAACAGGCTTCACTGGCCGACTCAAACGGACTTTCTAAAACAGTGCACGCGACTCAAACGCTTAGATCCTCGAGACCCTTTTTCAGGCTTTTAAGCTTAACTCAATCATACTCACTACTTGACAAACAGTCACACACATTGCTTAAGCACATCCTCATCACTGCTTCAGTTTCAGTTTGGCATTACTTTTACAGACTTACGGCGGTGATGTCTACTGAATCTACACGTCTAAATGTTTTCACATCTACCTAAGCTAAGCGTTTTGATAAAACAGGGTCTCTGCTCACCTCTCAATTTTTCGGGCCCATGTGTAGATTCAGCAACTCACCATGATCCAGTCTTTTGAATTTGTCCGTCCTTTTCCTCAGAGAATCCACGTCTGGGGTCACCATCTGTTAGAATTTTTTGAGACTAACGTCGTGTTCTGTTGGATCTCTGAGGAAGGAGGCTCGAGGGTCGAATTGAGAATTTAAGAAAAAGGTTTAATGCAACAGAATGATGAGGATGATGAGACAAAGACATAGACAAAGACAAGGACAACATGAAACATAATAACACCAGCTGACAGCGGACTGATCCACGCTCCTGGCGGAGTCACGTGAATGCAGTCCCGAATATCCATGAATCGCACTCATTTATGCCGTGCACCCGGGGGCTGCTCCTTTTCACCTGGTGCATTCAAATCCCTTCTCATTGGTCCGTTGTTGTCATGACATCATGCCGAGCGCACCTTTGCTGTCCAATGAGAGTTAAAATGCTGGTAGACTCTGTCACTTTGGGGGTCGTTTGTGGTGACAGAACAAAAGGTTCTGTCGTGTAAATGTGAAATTCTATCATCAATACAGTTGAATCAACATTGTATTGTCTTAGCCTAGACTAAGACCCCAGGGGTAGGAGACAAGCGGCCTCCTCCAGGTGTGTAGCAGGAAAGCTCTTTTTCATATGTTAAATGCCAGAATTGACCTCATCAATTCTTTACAGTCAGTGGTAATGAGGGGGGAGGTGAGGGACAGAGATAATGCATTTTTCCTAAACCTGGTTCTTTCAGACATTTTAACTTTTTTAAACTCAACAGAACAGAATAATGATAGTAATTTTATTGTTAATTAACATACTATACAGGCATAAACTAGGAGTAGCACGTTCCAGAATTTCATCAAGTATAGGGAAAAGGATTAGTGATAATTATCACTTTACACAGGAGACATTCTTCCAATATTGTTGGCAATACAATGGATAGAGCATACAAGACCATCGAGACCAGTCATTTGTTCAGACTCAAGCTCATCACTAGCTAGTTTACAGCACAGTCATTTAGACAGCAGACCATACATTTTGATAGAAGTACAACAAACATCATACAGAATTCAAATGATGGGTTTCAACAGTTATATTTTTAGGGATACAAGCGCACATTGGAATCAAAGGCAATGAAATGGAACATTTTTGGCAGGTTTTAAAGTAGGCTACAAAGAATATTTACATTGATTTTGGATCATTATTAAACAGAGATGGAAGGAGGTGGCAAAAGCAGGGAAGAGAGGAAAGGACGACGTTTTACAGCGTTCAAAGGAAAGTGGGAGGAATGAAATGTGCACGAAAGAGCAGGAGAGAAGAGACAATACTATCAAAACTTAGATTTGGACACACTGGACTAACCAGTACACTGTTCAATATAAGTAAGCATGATACAGGTATTTGGTCATAAACAAAAGTATTGTAGAAACTTAAATTTCAACCTGTCAGGAAAATGGTTCGAGATGACCAATTACAATTCTTCCTCTGTGAAACAGGAATGCATGTACAATGTATTATGGCAATCCATCCAATCGTTGGGATATTTTACCCTGAACCAAAAATGTACCTGATGAAAAGTCTGGGATGACCAACGCCATTAGGATTCATCATCTGGAAACCATGATGTCGCCAATCAGCATGCTCTCTCAGAGATGCAACTGGGCTGTGTCAAGTTACTGTACTGTTACGGTTCTTGTTTCATATTAAAAGTTAGCTATTGGCAAATCACATTAAGGCTTCCATCATGAAGCAGCTTCAGAAAATGCATTGTAGTCGCCATCAAGATTAATGGTGTGATTGTTCACCATACAATACCTTTGCATGCACAAGAACCCTTTCTAGAATGTTTTTTTGAAGAGGATCATTTTTAAATGTTGCACGCAGGAATGGTACGTAATGGTAATGAAGAAAAACTAAATGAGAGGATGTTTGAGCCTTTTCTCCATATACTGTAATCTTTACTCTTAAATGTTTGTCTTCGGTCAACAAAGATAGACCATGGCTTAGACCTATTTGGAGAGGAGAAGTGATCTTTGCTAGGAAAACGATGACCACTGATCTAACAGAAGATGTGAATATATTTCACTGGATAAGTGATATATTTGGCCTGCTGATGGCTCTAGAAGATGAATAGTCATGGGCTCAACAAAGGCATTCATCATATTCAAATAGTATTCATCCGCTGATGACTATATAAGTCTCTAGAAAATTCTACTCCATCAAGTAGTTGCTTTGACATTTCATTTTAAATCAAAATGTTGAATGAAAGAATTGCCATTGCCATTCCTTGAACTACAGCAATAGTGGTTAAAAAGTCCATGTACAGGTTAAGTTACACCAAGCTTTAAACTATTATATTTTAGGTTTTTTCCTTCTAGCTTAGGTAACTCTTGCAGAATATTAGCAACAGGCAATATTTCAAGCATATTTGTTGCAAGCAGGTTAGGATTGATTGTTGATGAGGAGGAAGGGGGTCTGGGGAAACCCACAAGGAAGGGCAACTGCTCAATTCAGTCCTCGCCTTATAATTTGTCTCAGCAGCCACTTTTTACGGCGTTATTCTATTGCATTGTACCTTCTCGACTATGCTCTACTCGCCTTTTATTTTTCCATTATAAAGAAAGTCCCTGGTACTAGCTAACAGGTACTTTTTTTTAGTATCACCTTCACGAGGTTCCAAGCGAGCTGAAGAGATATCAAAAGGTGACGTAAAAACCTGCAGACTACTGATTGGTTGCAGAAAATCGTCACTAATCGCTGCGTCATCGTTGCTAGTAACAGACGGGGGGTGTCCTGAACAAACCCTACATTTTTAAATAGTTTAGCCAGCAATTTCTTTCTTTTGCTGCCTCCAGCTTCGTTTGACACACCTTCAACGTTCTGGGTGTTGCGTTATGTCATGAGTGTTTTCTGTGGCGTCGTTATGACGACCAGCCACGCTCGTCTCACACATGAGGCGGTACCAAATCTGTAATGAAAAAGGAGACGACGCACTGCGGTCAGGCGGAGCTGGTACTAGAAGTGGGCAAGCGCTGTTGGAGGAGCCGCTGGTCAGGGGCCATATGCCAAAGAGGGTGTGTGTATATGTGTATGTGTGTGTATATATGTGTATGTGTGTGTATGTGTATATATGTATGTGTGTGTGTGTGTATATATATATATATATATATATATATATATATATATATGTACAGTTGTGGTCAAAAGTGTACATACACTTGTAGAAAATCACAATGTTATGGCTGTCTTGAGTCTTCAATAAGTTCTACAACTCTTATTTTTCTGTGATAGAGTGATCGGAACACATACATGTTTGTCACAAAAACAGTCATAAAGTTTGGTTCTGTCATAAATTTATTATGGGTCTGCTGAAAATGTCACCAAATCTGCTGGGTCAAAAATATACATACAGCAACAAAATATGTCAATTTTGGTGATGTAGCAGTTGTGTCAATCAAATTAGCTTCATGTCATGGCCTCTTCACTTCTTCTAAGTGATTCTGATTGACTACAGCTGTTGACTTCTCATGAGCCCATTTAAATAGGGCTCATTTGACCCAGTGATTAGACTCAGCTACAAAAGCTACAATGGGAAAGTCAAAGGAACTCAGTGTGGATCTGAAAAGCGAATTATTGACTTGAACAAGTCAGGGAAGTCACTTGGAGCCATTTCAAAGCAGCTACAGGTCCCAAGAGCAACTGTGCAGACACTTATACGCAAGTATAAAGTGCATGGAACAGTTGTGTCACTGCCACGATCAGGAAGAAAACGCAAGCTATCATGCTGAGAGGAGATTGGTCAGGATGGTCAAGAGTCAACCAAGAATCACCAAGCAGGTCTGCAAGGATTTGGAAGCTGATGGAACACAGGTGTCAGTCTCCACAGTCAAGCGTGTTTTACATCGCCATGGACTGAGAGGCTGCCGTGCAAGAAAGAAGCCCTTGCTCCAGAAAAGGCACCTTAAGACTCGGCTGAAGTTTGCTGCTGATCACATGGACAAAGATAAAACCTTCTGGAGGAAAGTTCTCTGGTCAGACGAAACAAAAATTGAGCTGTTTGGCCACAGCACCCAGCAATATGTTTGGAGGAGAAAAGGTGAGGCCTTTAATCCCAGGAACACCATGCCTACTGTCAAGCATGGTGGTGGTAGTATTATGCTCTGGGATGTTTTGCTGCCAGTGGAACTGGTTCTTTGCAGAAAGTAAATGGGATAATGAAGAAGGAGGATTACCTCCAAATTCTGCAGGAAAACTTAAACCATCAGCCCGAAGGTTGGGTCTTGGGCGCAGTTGGGTGTTCCAACAAGACAATGACCCAAAACACACATCAAAAGTGGTAAAGGAATGGCTAAACCAGGCTAGAATTAAGGTTTTAGAATGGCCTTCCCAAAGTCCTGACTTAAACCCCATTGAGAACATGTGGACAGTGCTAAAGAAACAGGTTCATGCAAGAAAACCATCAAATTTAGCTGAACTGCACCAATTCTGTCAAGAAGAGTGGTCAAACATTTGACCTGAAGCTTGCCAGACCTTGTGGATGGCTACCAAAAGCGCCTAGTTGCCGTGAAAATGGCCAAGGGACATGTAACCAAATACTAATGTTGCTGTATGTATATTTTTGACCCAGCAGATTTGGTGACATTTTCAGCAGACCCATAATAAATTTATGAAAGAACCAAACTTTATGACTGTTTTTGTGACAAACATGTATGTGTTCCGATCACTCTATCACAGAAAAATAAGAGTTGTAGAACTTATTGAAGACTCAAGACAGCCATAACATTGTGATTTTCTACAAGTGTATGTACACTTTTGACCACAACTGTATATGTATGTATGTATGTATGTATGTATGTATGTATGTATGTATGTATGTATGTATGTATGTATGTATATGTGATTGTTGTTTCTGTCCTTTTAATACACAGGAATACAAAACCTTTTCTGCTGTTACTGATTTGTGTCTAGTTTGGCAAATAGGGCCTTCTGCCCTAGTGAGCTACTGAAACAACTTGAAAGGAAAACTCAAACATTTTGGAGCTTACAAGCCTGCACATTAGGAAGCAAAAGAAAATCTAAAGAAAAAGTTGTTTTCTGTGGGTAGATTTTGTGCGGCTGATTCAATCAGTATGCTGTTGAGGTTAAGAAGCTGAGCAAAAGTCAGAGAAGTGTGAAGAGGAAAAGCTCCCCTTGACGCTTAAACTATATACAGGGCTGTCATGGAAGGTTTCTTTGTATAGATGAGAGTCCATCGGGGCACCTCTCTCAGGGAGACAGATCCATAATTCTGCAAAAACTAGTTGTGCTCTTTGGCTTGAAACAGCAGTGTGCATGCTTGTATTCACTTTTTGTTTTGAAGATAATAAGCAATGGCATAAATCTGAGTAATTGGAGGGTGATTAAATAGGAACCCTTTACTGTGCGTTCACACGTCCACCGACTTCTAACGAGCTTTTAAAGTTACTGGAAGTCATTCATTTTCAATGGAAGTCGGCTTCTTTCAGCTGCAAGAAGCGGCAAATCTGTCGGCGTTTTGAGCGTGTTGAGCGTCAATCAGTTTTATGGTAATGAACTATGACGCGGCTAACGCCACCAACCAATTGGAATAAAGTCGTCCTTTGCGCTGGCTGATTCCGGAGAAACATACAATGTAAACTATTGTTCCTACCAAAACATTAATTCTGAGCTCATAATAACCTTGGCTGGGTTACCTATCATTTATGATTATACAGTTGATTGTACATAAGGACCAGTTAGCGTTAGCTGCCGGCCACATCGTCTCTAAAAATGCTTTGAACATCGATTTTTTTGAAGCAAGGTGGTAAATTGATGCGGCATTCTATTTTAGAAGAAAGTTTGGCACACTGCCTTGACTGGACATTTGTGGAAATATGGACCACCTGAAAAGGGCAAGATAAGTGAAGCTGCATGTCTGCCTGCCCATTTCTGTTGCTTATGCCACAGCTATTTTGATGACAGGCAACCCATATAGCATCCTAGTTGTTATACAGTATACTTTATTATCCTAGCTCCATTTTCTTTTTTTTTAATGGGGTATTCATCTTATTGTCTTAGAGAAAATATTTCCAAGTCTAAAACAGCATGAAGGTTCAAGAAGATCATAGAAATGGTAATAAGACCATTCTTTTCAGTAACAGTAGGATTATATTTTGACTATTCAATGCAGTCACTAGTAATGTTTTCTGAGTTGCACATCCACTGTTCCAAAATATAAAATAATAAAATGCAGTAAGGCTCTCAGGCATTCTATATTACTTTAAATATTTATTGCTGCATTGAGGACTGAGCCTCTGTATATGGGCATGCTCTACCAGGTGAGCCACCCAGGCGTCCACCTTTTTGTGTGTTTTGTTTGAAAAGGTAAACTCTTTAAATATGCATGTGGCACCTGTTTACGTCAATGATAATTTAAGGCTTTCTCTGCCACTCCTCATTCCCTAACTAAGGATTTTTTTTAGGAGCCATTGTTAACATAACCCCTCCAGAACTGTGTAAAAACAGTCGTATTATCAATGTTAGAGCGCAGAGCATCAATGTTGTTTAGTTATTCCCGTGTGCGAGTGGTGCAGGTTGGCCAGTGCTCTCAAAAGACTCATTTAGTCTAAACAAAATATGTAACATTATAGCAAGAAACCTTTTGGGTTTTTAATATTTAAGTTTTTAGTTAATAATAGTGCTTAAAACCACTGAGTTGACTTATAAAACTAATCGAATGTATCAATATGACTAAAATGCAGTCGGTTAGACAGTTATGTTGGTTTTAATAACCTTTTAATAAATTTCCAGCCCTAGACTGATTAGAGGCAACAAATACCAACCAGTAACTAGAGTCACTGGCTTCCTACCAATGAACACTGCCAATTGTGTTCGACAGGGCCAAACTATTCTGTGGACTGTGAACATAATTAACACCTCGCTGTGACTGTTGACTGCTGATCAGAACACGAGTAATTCATTTTGAGCTGTATGTGGGAACTTTCTGTTTTGTGTTTTAAATATTTATTAATTTAACTTAATTTTAAAAGTGCTGTAGTATAACTAGCATGAGACAAGTTATAATTGAGCTAAGTTTGGAGACACTACCTTATTTAATCATTAAATTAATAAATATGTTTGTATCTCTTTTCGGTGTTTTTGTAGACATCCTTAAGCATCCTCATCATACTGTCGCTAGTATTAGCAGCAGAGAGCAGAAGCCAGCAGGCAGGTGTTATTTAAATAAACTCCTGGTGTACTTACAAACTTCCCAATCCTTTTGTTTTATGAGTATATAACCTATTTGTACTACTGTAGATGTTTGCTATAATATTGGGCATTATTAGTGGTGCAATTTACGAGATACACCCGTGGTTCCATTAGCGCCTGCACTAAGCCTATCAGCTGATAACGCTAACTCGCCCAGTGTTCAACCCAGGTAAAAAAAAAGCTTCTCAGGGGTTGTTTGGCTTGAGGTCGTGGTGCAAAGGAACCTAGGTGAAAATAATCCCGAACCATCACTTTAATTCCCTACATGAGGGCAGCAGTGAAAGTGAGAGCAACCAACACATACAGCCTCTCTAACACATTTACTGAAAAGCAAGTTCTTAAATTTGCAATTGGTTCCTGCTTTCTACCTGTGGATTTCGTAATCCTCAGAGTCCCTTTGAATCCAATCACTCAATGTTGCTGCTGGCAGGTCAGTAACAAACACATACACACACCGATAGAACCATCATTGATTTAAGTGTGTGGACTGTACAGAAAAGGTGCATTTTGAAATCCAAGCAGGATTCATCAACTGTAAAGGTCAACTAAAGTTTTTTCCATCACTGTCTGCACACTGCTGAGACATCCCCTACCTTTCATTACTCACTGGAAGTCACTTTGAAAGTAAGGTTGGTGGAGGGTGATTGACAGACAGATACTTATTGCTCTTGTCATGTGAAAACCTTAGAAATCCAAAACCCAAATGGTTTGCATAAAGCTAGTAACTAGGGGTGTACATCGATTTGGATTAATGTATTGATTCAATCCTCAACAATCCAATATTGTCAATGCAAAGTGAAAATATCACTACATCATTTTTAAGAAGTACTTTGTTTTGAAATTCCCATTATATTTATTGTTTTTTATTAAAAACAGTAGTTTTATTTACATTTTGTTAAATTTAAATGTCTGGAAGAGCTTAGTTATAAAACTGTCAAATCATATTATGTGTTAAATGGGTTTATATCGTCTCGTATTGGTCGTAGGCCCCTAAATTGAATCAAAATCGTATATATATACTTTGTGATATTGGTAAATATTGTATCATTGTCCAAAGAATGGATATAATATCATACTGTGATTAAAATGTGTGATTGACATACCTACTAGTACTACTTTCATTACTGCATGGCTGCTTAGAGGATAATATTAAACCCTACACTGCACCTTTAGTACCACTTTGTACCAAACCAGACCATGCTCACCCAGAAAAGGACCCAACAGGTTGATTGTGAAAGCAGCTCAACGACCCATCTTGTTTGGCTTCAAACTTCATTCATCTCTAAAGCTGTTAGAACTTGTTTAACAGCAAACAGCTGTTGAATGTCAACAAATTAACGTTACCTGAAAACAGCATGTAGTTTTTCTTTTTAGCATCTCACATCACACTTTCAGTCACTATGACGACTACGGTCAGAAACACAGTAAAGCAGACGGCTCTGCAGAGTCTTGTAATTACGACTTTATGACTTTTTATAAACAGCTGAAGAAGCGGCAGTGTACGTAGCGGAAAGCCTGTTGTGCGTCTGCCCTATTTCTGATACCTTGGCAGTAAAATGTTTACCGTGGCGGGCCGTCATCAACAAAGAGGAAACACTGCTCAGATGAGTCTGTATACTAGTATTAATGTTGTATCATGCTTCAATAGATATCTAGCCCAAAATCAGGCTTACAAGACAAACTAGCATTCAATCAGGAGAGACATGTTTGCAGATATGCAAACGAGGTTCATTGTACAGCTCAATAATATGTACAAAGTCTTTGATTCCGATTAGACTCCATTGCTATACAAAAGTTTTGTATATCTATATAGGGGTAGAGAACCATCAGACCCCCAATGGAATCTAGACACCGGTGGTTAGGTCTTCTGAAAGAATTTACGCTGAGCTACATTAGGTGTGACACAAATTATAGGAAATGTATATAAACATATGTAAATGAAATGTATATGTATGGAATATTGTATAGGTTTGTAATATTTAAGTAGTTAGTTAATAATAGTGCTTAAAACCACTGACTTGATTTATAAAACCTATCGAATGTATCAATATGACTAAAATGCAGTCGGTTAGACAGTTATAATGTTGGTTTTAAAAAACCTATTGTAATATTCCTATGCTTTCATACTTGACATGCATCTAAATAACTGATCTCATATTGTATGCATGCATTATTCAGTCTAGTTTGCCTAATTTTCCAAGCTTTAGAAATATAACTAGCCTGTACTTTGCCACTTAGATAGAAGTTGGACTCTGATTTAGCAAATGGTCAAATTTGCAGGAATGCAGAAATGGATAGTTTCTGTTGAATAGAGAGGGTATCAGGAATGAATAAATGTTGGAGCTATGAAGTATTCATGTGACACACCACCCTGCCAGCTGCACCATGATGGATGCCCTGACTGTGTTGGAGACTTCACAGGAAAGATATCCATTTCATTAGTACTGTATTTCCACGATATGTCCATCTGCTCAGCACCTCTTATTTCTCTCGTCATTCTTATTCCTCATCTTTCTTTCCAGTATTCTTTTAACATGGACATTTTTCATTACTGAAACAGCTTTCTGGGCGTTGGCTTATCATAGAGCAAAATGGGAATTAATGAAAGAGTGACAAAAAAGTAAGGAGGTGGTGGCAGTTTGTTGCCTACATGTTTTGTCCGAAGTAAGCCAATGCTACAGTACACTGTGACAATACTGAAGTGATTTGGGACCACTGTTTCAGGTTGTTCCTTCTCAATCACTGGCAGTTCGCTGCCAGGAAGTAACCAGGCGAGGTGTGAGCTTTGTCAGTGTTGGACTTTGAGTGCAAGGCTGTCACTACTTCCTGGAGACAGTACCGACCAGTGTACCTTGTACATGCTGAGCTCAAAAATGTGTTTAATATAGGAAAGATTAATTTTTATCTTTTCTTGATAACTAAAGGCACAGCAGCTATTAGCCTACCACATACTGCATAGTACTGATGCTTAGGTCATTTAAAAAAGAAATTTGCAATATCAACTAATGTCAATGTCATGTCTAAAAATGACACAACCCGCTTTGCAAATACAGGTGTTCTTTGCCTGTAGTTTATTTTTTACTGTTTGGGTGCCATCAGGCTCTGGATGTGATTCCATTGCTGTGCTGGGGGACTGTAGGTAGTTGAAGTGCTGACACTGATACACTCCGCTCTTCACTTTACTCTGGAGGAGTGAGGTTGCACTGCAAATGGAGACAATGTTAGTCATGGCAGTATACCACAGCAGTGATTTCATCTGGCAAAAAATGGAAAACAACAGTCATCCTCAAGTTTGGGCTAATAGTTTGATACTGACTGAGGTCTGACCATACTTTGTTTCAGAGATACTCGAATATCTGGATGCAAAGACATGGAGCAAACATAATGGCCCTCATTTACACGTTTATTTTCACGTGGGATTTTGAAACGTTCACATCACACCAATCAGAGCGTAAGAATGGTCATACATTAATAAATGCAGCGGCTGGAAACGATCGTAATTTAATATCACGTCCCAATATATTTTCGGTTTGAGGCGTCGCCCTAAAATTTATGACATCACCAGACGTAATCCCACTAAGACGTGGCACTTTTCAGAGGTGGAGATTGAAACCCTGATATCTCAAGTTCATATTTAGCAGTTTAAAAACTGGAATTGAAGGCTGTAGGAAGAATTCAGAAAGAGATCACTGATGCAGTCAACAGTGTTGCCGTAGTAAATCAGACTTTATACATCCTTGACATTTGTATGCTATATTCCTAATAGTAATATAAAGGCTTATATTGCAATTTCTTAAGCCTACATGTAGGTGTACGTATATAAAAATATACACACTCTTTTTTATTTTAGATGTTTTTTTCATGAGTCAGAGTCAGGCAGCTGTAAACTGAGGGAGCGTGTGTCCTCCACCCCCCATGCTGACCCACCAACCCGACCCTGTCTCCTGACAGCAGAGGTGCTGGAAAAACAAACCGAAATATGTCGATCAATGGCAGAAAGAAATCGTTCACTTGTGGCTATTGACGACACCTGGAAAAAAAATAAAAATGTTGTGCATCGTTATGTTTCCTGTATTGAATATCATTGCCAAACATAACACTATACCTTTTTAAAAGCGAGGAGTAATAGCTGTCTCCTTCGTAGAGCCCCAGTTGGGCCTATGCCGGATCATCTGGCTCCATCACTACATTTATGGCACCCTGTCTTCCTGTGCAATGTTGTGCACAACCCCACAGGCTAAAACAATGTTGCAGAGTTTTTCTGGCGTGTATAGTAGGGCTCCCCCCGCTGATGCTACCCTTAATCAATCCGATAGAGCACCGCCACCGTGGCCTGTGTGTGTAGGCTACGTGTGCACTGTTGTACCAGCGCATAGAGGTCTTCTAAAAGAGCCCGATCCATTGCAATAAGTAATCAACTGATGACTTCCCCTTCTCCCGTTATGTACTGCACCACAAGTCCACACTAACTCGAAAACTTGCGTACATGAGTTCAGACCAGTTGTGAGATTTTATCGCAGCCTACACTCACGTTCAAATTGATAAATGCCTTGCTTTGCGTAGGAATCGGTGTACGCATGTCCTATGCCTGTTTTAGGTCATACACACGTATCATAAATGAGGGCCAATATCCATTTAACACAGTGTTGGCTGTGGACATCAGGCACACTGTGAACTAATACTCTGCTGTACAAACCATATACAGCAAATGCCTAAGAAAAGTATTTTTCATTTGTTCTAACTCTAATCATCTTTCAATTCTACCTCAAATGAAAATTCCCAATATGTAACCGAGTTGATTCAGGTACAATCACCTCAGCACTAAAAACAAGTGTCTGGGGAGAACAATTTAGATTATCTTCATTTATCATCCCGTTGTGAAAGGGATAAACCAAAAACGTTAGTCATATTTAATTGGAAAATATAATTACACCGTGATGTAAGGACAATTAGCTAAACTGCACACTGGTTTTATTATCATTTTCAACTGAGCAGATTGTTACACTAATGAACCTGACAATCACAACAACTTCACCGCAATTTTGACCAATAACCCGAGTTTCCCTCGACTTCAACCAATCACATCAGTCCCACGTGCCAGACTTACCTTCAGTATGTGACTCTGAGAGCCACTGACCAAGCGGGAGTGACAACGGGTTGATGTAACATACGTACGTCACCAAGTTCATTTCCTTGGTTCTGATATGAAGACAAGACATCTCACATTCACCAACAAAACGTACAGCGAAAGACAGCGCAAAACATTTCAGACCGTCCTGCCAACCTTTTCGTATACATTTAACATCAACGTAAGCTGTAATGTTTTTTCCCTCTAAAGTTGCTGAAAGCTGCGGGTGTTTTAATCCTGTTGGCTCTCTGCAGCGGGCTGCTGCTCAGTTCCCCCCCGCGACTGACGCGTGCACACACAAACACACACGGTGGATGCAATAAGTACTTTATCAATCTGTATGACTGTATGTCCCAGGCCAGTTTAGGAAATTAACTAACAATGTAAAGATCAACCAGCCACTGACCGACATCTTCAAATTTAATTAATTCAATAGTAGTATAAGTATAATTTTTTGTATCAAATCCACCAGCCAATTTCATATTATACCAACATTTGCAGCATCCTGAGCCGTTTTGGTAATGTTACTAGGATAACTCAGCCAATAGTAGTTTTATTCTCCGGAAACAAGTTTTTTTAAATTTATAAGTATAAAAAAATGCAACTTTTCATTATCTCTTGCAGCTTCATTGCAACAAAAATACCAAAGACATCGCAACTTTAATCGCAATTTATTTTACAAAAGCTCCTGCAGAATCAGGCATTTTGGGAAGCAACAATCTCACAAAAGGCTGTGAAATCCTGGAGGGACTGGCATAAAGTAATTGTTTAAAACTTTTATTCCTCCTCCATCAGGTTATTAAGTTCAGAAAGTAGCTACTTTAAATAGGATACTTATCAACAGCTTACATGATAAAGTATGTAACAATGGCTATTTATTATTTTATTCTTTCTATAGTATTGTCATTTGTCATGGTACACTGACCTGTCTGTTTTACTGATTTGTGCTGGATGTTGACATGACACTGATTTAACTACACAACCATGCAGTTACAGTAATAAGTGTAATTAAATACTCTTATTTTGACCGGCAACCTATCTAATAGAGAGCAGAATTAGGTATGGTATTACTTTATCACATATTTACACGAGCAGATGGCTAGCATTTAAGTCATAGCCTACATAATAACTCAGCAGGAGCACAGATTGGCCCAAGTAAGTTCCTAAAATCTAACATTAGAGTAAGTAAGGAAGATTTTGCCAGGGGAAGTTTTCCTGTGTGTCAGTCCTAGTAACGTCCCCAATCTACTGTAAAAGAATATTGTAACCAATAGCAACCCATGGGCCAATCATCATCAAAGGCAAACCTTTTTAAATCGGGTGCTGAACCACGCTCTCACTTCTCTGCCAGTGAAGCCGCTGCTGCCGTGGTAACACAACTGTGGCTGCCTTATTAAAGCAGACAGTTCGGTGTGATTCAGTTTCTGCACACCATGACTAGTTGGTCTTAATATAATGTTCAATTATTTCCTCAAATTACTTGCTTTAATTACTTACTTGAAATTCAATCACTTTTCTAGATTAAACTCATTTTGAAAAGCATTATCAACACCATTAATATTATTAGGCAACACTTGGGGATTGTGTGTGGCTCCGAGCCTGCAGTAACTCTGTGACATAATCAGCAGGTAATGAGTGTGTCAAATACCAATTCCACCACCTAGAGCTGGATTTTCTATACATGCCATTGGGCAGACAAGAAATACTGTATGATTACTGTGCTTCTTTTATTATACAGATAAACATGGTTGTGTTATGTTGATCCAATACAATGCTTTATGGCTCTATTTAGTTTCTATTTTATTTTATTCTATTTTAGTGTATGCATCTCTTATTATTTATTACTGTTACTTTCTATACGTATTTGTATTTCGTTTCTATTCTACTGCTGCAACAGCTGAATTTCCCCATATCGGTCCAATAAAGGTGTGTCTTATCTTATCTCATGGCCACACATAGAATACCTTAAAACTGCCGTTCCTTGATATATACGTGTTACTTGAATAAAGCTGTGTATGTATATATCATTGCCTCTCTTTTCCTGTTTCCTTGAAATATATTATGTCGACTCCGCAGACTGTATATGAATCAATTCTGTGAGCGTAGTCAGTCCTCTGAATTACATTACAGTCACTCCAAAGCGGATGATTAAAACATGCTCTTCCTGTCTGCAGATTGCTGCTGTATATGGGAGGTCGCCTCCCAAGTACCAGCGTGACCAATTTCCATTTTATGTCCCGCTGTGACACAAACGGGAATTACTGTGACCCCCCCACATTCCTTGGCTGGGACATAATTTCCAGGCGTCCCATAATTAGGCTGGGAGGTAATCCCTCTCTGTCTCGTCCCTGCTGCATTTTTTCCTTGCGAGAGCTGACCTCTGTCTAAGATAAGGAGTACACCTTCCTTGTCTCGCTCTCGTCTCTTGGTTCGCACGAGCACTTCTGAGCCGAGCTGATAAACCTTTCTTTTGAGGAGACTTTTGTGTTGGAAACTCGCCCTCCATTTCTTACCGGCTGGTTGTCTCTCAGTCAATCAGCAGCCAATTAAGAAAACCTCATGCTGGTTCCCTCAGCTCCTCTGCCACCTTCTCTTTCTGTCTCCTATGTGAATATCTTGTCTGAACATTCTTGTTCATTTTGACCATGTCTGAGCTTTATTGAAACATGTCATTCATGCCTGGAGAAGATAGATGTGTGAATGGGACAAACAACAACAACAACAACAACACAGTGAAATGTTGAATAAATAAAATAAAAACAATGTGTAAGCTCAGAGTGTGCGGCCCTGCTGGACTATTTAATGTACAATTTGTAATTTTGTATTGCTGGGGGTCGGACACAGTTTGGGGTTGCTGTGAAATAGTGTGGGATCATGGGAGTTGTTTTCACCAGCATTGCAGCCATTGCAGTCAGCTTTTCAGATTGTTACGTTTTAAATCATTGTTTGTCCAATTCTGAATTAGTCTCAACTTGTTTCTCTGATAACTTTAGACAACCACAATGCTGACGCGCGCAAAGAGGATACAACGCCATTGACAGGCTACCAAATGTAATGGTATGAATACAATTACAGATTTCTCTAGCTTTGAACATTGTTGGAAACATCTGGGATAATATAAGTACACATTACACAACTCAGCAAAATATATGACATAGGTCTAGTTTTTCGACATTTTTATGTGGAAATGTTAAATCATTAAACTGAAATAAACTTATACAGTTAAATAAATAATGTTACATTTGTTATGTGTAACATTTTTCATGTTTTGAGCAGTTCAAATCAAATTTCTTTTGCCTCCAGAGGCATAAATCTCAGAGGTGGATATCTCAATATCAAATTGAAACATCTGCTACATAATTCATAGTACCATAGTCAGAATATATGTTTTTGTAATATTGGTGAACTAATCCTTTAAGTCAGTTTGCATAAATCTTTCTTTGACAGTTTTTTTTTTTATATTTCTCTATTTAGTTATTCATTTCATAATAGAGGAGTCAAAGCATATTAAGAAACATTTCATGCATCACAATTCACACAGAAACTGAAGTGTTCTCATGTTCCATTTAAACAGCACCACGGCAGATGGGCCAAGTAAAAAAACTAAACAAAAACACATTTATTGCAATCAGAAAGGTCACATTTGCTTGGGTCTCTGACACGGATGAAGATGTCGCTTAGTGAGAAATGAACTTGTTTGTTGAGTGAAATACTCTTAGTGTGGCAGTTCTTTGACTCGATCAGGTTGTTTTGAAATATGTCAAGTCTTTAGTTTGTTCAAGCTGGCAGACAGTTTGATCTCTGACCCGTAGCTCCTTAAGTTGATCTTACAGATATGTCACTCAGAAAAACATTACCGGAAAGTATGATTGTAATCGTCTGATTTCTTCTGCTCATATTGAAATGTGTGGCAACCAACTTCTTCACTGTCCAGTTGTGCCTTGTTAACTTAATTTAAATGATGGATTATATTACTCCAAAACCAAACCTCAGACGTAAGCACATCAGTCAGATATGTGTCGCATTTTTCTGCCCACAGTTATGAAGGGAAGCTGCTAACACCTTCTCCCTGACTTCTTCTTCTGTCTGTTTATTCTCCATTCATCTGTATTCTGTATTTGTGATGTGTACTCTCCTTTCTTAAAAGTATCATTTTGGTGACTGTTTTGAAGCTCGCTGCTAGCAGCCCAACAGCATGCGGTTGTTTCCTGGTCTGCAGCAGGGAATTTCTCAACTGTATAATCCTTGTGCCTCTGCCGTGCCGTAGTACTACAGAAGGTCTTTCTGTTACCTGTGATGCTCTTTACAGCCATCCAAAGACAGCAGGTATCTGTTCCATCTGCAGTCTCTCACTGGAGTGATGTTGTCACTGTCAAGTAGGGGTGGAACGGTTCATGTGTTCATATTGAACCAAAACGGTACGGCGTCAGAGTTTGGTGCATGAATTTAAACAGAGAATACACGGTGTAGAAATAAATAAAACTCACAAGCGAATTAATTAATGTATTGCGGAACTAATGTAACGGGGAACTACTGTAACGGGGAACTACTGTTAGATATACAGGTTCTTCAGGGACACGTAATCTGTAGCCCTTAGCTCTGAAGCTCTGATTGGCGCGTATGTAGCTGGGCTCCGCTTACGTATGTATGTGTGTATGTAAGTGAGTCACACTAAGGGTGAGTATGGCCACTGGTGACGAAGAGTTAGAGGCCTCTTTAAGATTGCAAGTTAGGGAAAACTTTGGTTTCCAGTTCCAGTAGTACAGGCGACAGAGTTGTAGATAAGACTGCTGTTGTAGATTAGTGTAACAACATTAGTTGGGACAGACGCCTTGTTTCTTCAAGCTAACTTTATTAGTTTTAGCCAGGCAGAGAGCAGCTTTCTGCAGCAAAAAATGGCTGGGAGACACCGTGATAACGTGGCCTTAATAAGGTAATTTAGTTTGTCTTTGCAGAGAACAGAGTTGCTAGGCTAGTCCACACAGCATTTCATGGGAAAACCGTGCTTTGATTTATTGGCATTCTTTAAAGATCCCATGGCATGAAAATGTCACTTTATGAGGTTTTTAACATTAATATGAGTTACCCATTCTGCCTATGGTCTTCTAGTGGCTAGAAATGGCGATAGGTGTAAACCGAGCCCTGGGTATTCTGCTCTGCCTTTGAGAAATTGAAAGCTCAGATGGGCTGCTCTAGAGTCTTGCCCCTTATGAAGGTTACCTCCCCTTTCTCTGATTTGCCCGCCCAGAGAATTTGGATCCACCAATGAGAGAGAGACATCATGGCTTTCAAACAAGCAATATGCTTGTATTGCTAATAATATATAATTTACATTGTTTGCAATATTAAAATAACATTTTAGCTGATATGCACACATTCACACAGATATTTAGATAGGTCTACTTTTTTCATCGCTGGCTTTTGGAGTTCGCTGTGCAGCAACCCCTTTGTTGGGATATAGTTTGTATGCACCGTTAGCTCAGCTGTACTTCATGGAGGGGAGGGGCAAGTGAGTTTTTAAAAGGAGGTAGGGTAGAGGGGTCTGCAGAATACAGAGAATACAGAAATATGCACAGCCTGGAGGTCCACATTCTTAATCATAATACAGGCAGATGGCACTGTGACGGGCAGCATGATGTGATAGGGATTGTTCTGGTTCAAACATAAAGTTTAAAAGGAATTTCTGTCCCAAGTCTCGACAATAAAATTCCTCTGAGGACAACTGAGCCTAGAGCCTAACTGAGCAGTTTATTAATCAAAACTTTGAATTAAAAAGAGTTGTGCTTCATTCTCAAGAATTTTTGGCGTCACACACCGCGGAGGCTCTTGCTGCCGCATTCAGCGACATGTTTCGCGCATGGGAAATCCCGAAGGAAAAAGTACACGTTATTCTAACGGATAATGCCAAGAACCTGGTAAAGGCCATGCGGGATGCAGTTCTACCCAGCCTGCCGTGCGTGGCTCATACACGCAGCTTACCGTTGCCGACGGAGTTTTATCACAATGCAGCATCGCTGATTTAACAGCCTGTGGAAGACGCATCGTCGGTCATTTCAAACATTCACAGCTTGCCTACTCTTGACTTCAAAATATTCTGAAGCAACTTGGCCAGCCTATTAAGAGGCTACAACAGGGTGTATCCACCAGGTGGAACAGTACCGTTAATATAAAAACTTCGAAAGCCACGTTGTTGGAAGCGGTCCAGAACAGATTCAGTGACATTCAATCGAAGCGCCTGTATACAATTGCAATAGTGCTTGATCCGAGGTGAGAACTTCAGTCGCACATTTCTCTCTCTCTCTCTCTCTCTCTCTCTCTCTCTCTCTCTCTCTCTCTCTCTCTCTCTCTCAGTTGTGTTGCTGTCAGAGAATGAAACTACAGTATATTTAAATCATGTCAATGTTAATTGAATATATTGAATTCTCTGAGCTCTAAGCTGTTTAAGATGTTTCTAACAGATTCAGAATGTTGAAAGTAAATTCAAATTCAATTCAAATTAATAAAAGTAAACAGTTGACAATTCACAATACATTATCTTCTGTTCATTTTAATACATATAAATTGTTAAGACTATTAAAATTTTGTATATGACAGGGTAAATGGAAGGCTTCAAATAGACCCAATGATCGGTGATCGGTATTAATCAATACTGCTTTCAGCAATCGGTGATCAGCCCCAAAAATCTTGATCGGAGCACCCTTAACTAATTCCCAAACTGTCAATGCGTCGGGAGGAGCATTGACAGTTTTATAAAGGGGGTGAAAGTCGTGAATGTGATCGGCACTTACAGTCTAATGCACCCGTCTATTATAATGCGTTCTTTCTAATCCAAGTGTGCCACGGGTGCGCCAAGGGAACCAGGCCACAAGAGAGCCATGTGAGTGTGTGAAACGTGTCTCCTGGTCCAGAGCAACAAAATCACCCACCATACCTCATCATGTAAATTCAGCGTTAATAATAACAGCGTGTTCTTTCCTGCTTTGCATCAGGATTGGAGAGGAATTGACCCCCTATCTTTAACTTTGTGCCTAAGCTTAACTGTCACATGAAGCCGTCATTTCGTAAGATATCATATACATTGTTGTGTATACTTTTTTCTTTTTTTTGCGATATCATACAAACCCATTCATGACAATGTGTTGGTGTGGATGTGTGTTGTTTTTCTTTTCTTTTTTACATTTTATTTGCTCTTCTTTATGTCTCATAGCAAGACTCAACATGCCGGGAAATGATGCCCCATACTTTTCTATGCATGTGGTATTGTGTGTGTGTGTGTGTGTGTGTGTGTGTGTGTGTGTGTGTGTGTGTGTGTCAACATGTGCAGTTGTGTGTGTGGGATGTACAGCAGCATTAACCAGCATGTCAGATGTTGCTCCCAGCTGAGTGAGGATTTAGAGACAGCTTAATGAACATTGTAATTTCACTCCCCGCCCTGCCAGCACCGCACTCTGTTTCTTTTTACTGTCAGAATGATGGTGCAGCTCCACAGTACTTTCTAAACTTTTAATCCTAGTTTTTATGAGTGCAGATCCCTCTTATCCCTGACTTAATATGCCAAAGCATTGATTTTCTTGCATTCATTCCGTGAATAATGGATAGTCCACCCTCTATGAAGGGACATACTGTACCTAGACAGTCTGGTAGGCTTTTCAAAGTTGTCTGATTGTGCAATAAAGGAATAATATGTTCATTAGAGGAGAATATTGCTGGCACGGCAACAATAAGTACCAATTTCCAAGTTTAATTTGCCATGGTCAATTATTAGAGGTTTACTTCTTGAAATGTACTGTATTGTTGTGCACTTCTAGCAGAAAAGGAGATAAGAAGAGAAATTCAATAGAACGACTGGGTCGTCTCTATAAATTCCAGGGTTAATTTGGCTGGAGGACATCCTGACATTGACCAGGACAGACATCAATGCTATCTTCTCAGATCACACGGTGCCACGGGTTTGGATTTTTAGCAAAGTACTAGTGGAAGCCGATGGAGAGACAGTAGGTTAAAAACTCTTAGATTTCATTAAGAAGTGATTTTGTTAGGAAATGGACAAAATGATAATTTATTGTGAATGTATTTTTTATTGTCATTGTGTGAGAACATCTTCATGCGGTGCTTGCATTCAAACTATTTTAAGTTGACATGCAACACATTTCACAGTGCTGACACTTTTTCTTTCTGTTAAATTATATGTGCATGTTTAAAAAAATTAAATAAATAAAAAATTAAAGGAACAGTTTGACCTTTGGGGAAATGAGAGTTAGCTGACCAAAGATCAAACCACTCTCATGATTATTTTAGATATGAGCTTACAGCCAGGAGTGGTTAGCTATTATGACTTGTTCTCACCTTGAGCTTTGGAAAAGGCACAGTAAAATAATGTCAGTCAGTGACTCTGGCAGGGGGTGAAAAGTTTTCAGATTCATTCATTTAAGCTATCATGACATTTATTTATTGATATATTTTTGTTTTACAAAAGGCATGAATAATGAATAATATTTTAATTCTTAAATATATAATTGTGCATTAATAACTTTCTAATAACAAATCTATAACTCTTAGAATCTTTACTAGGCATACACATCTACTGCCCTTCTAATTCGTGATCGTGATATGTTATGATACGTCTTAGATTTTGGATATCGTAATATGACATAAGTAGTGTCTTTTCCTGGTTTTAAAGGCTGCATTATATAATACAGTACAGTAATGTCATTTATGAACTTACCAAACTGTTGCCATTCTATTATTTGCCTTTATCCACTCAGTCTTTATATCCACATTACTGATGATTATTTATCCAAAATCTCATTGTGTAAATATTTTGTGAAAGCACTAATAGTCAACACTACAATATCGTTGTGGTATCGATATCGAGGTATTTGGTCACCAGTATCGTGATATTTGATTGTCTCCATATGGCCCAGCACTCAAACTAAGTCAAACTATTCAAAGAAACATGAGGTGGTCCCCAGTATATTCTCTATCTTGTAAAGGGTCCTTGTGGAAAAAGATTGAGAAGCTACAGGTCAAAATAGCCTAAGGAAGGAACTTGTTTTGGTGGAAGATGTGTACGTTGAAAAGTTGTCACGCTCCCTATGCAGTCATGGAGTATGGAGAGATGCCGACAGTTATTCTCCCAAAACGTCCCGAGTCCCCCAGTTTCCACACAGTGTCACAGAAACACAGAAAAAAGTCAAAGTGACAGAGAGAGCCCGCTGAGCTGTTACAGCGCGCGCTTTGTCTCGGTGAAATGGCTAATTTTGAAAAACAGAATTTCAGGCGACACCAGAGCAATCGCGGAGGTGGAACATCGTGGATATAGACCATACCGTTTCAAATAGTCACTGATTTCAATGTAAACCTTTTGAGGTGTTAAGTGGCTGGAGTTCTGATATGATGCGGGTACATCTGCTGCTGGACTTGGTCTTAGTCCATCATCTGTGTAAATCTGTGAAATCACAGTAAATATCATTTATTTTGATTGGCAGGATAATCATCACCCCCCCCCCCATGGCAGTAGACCAGTCACTTGTTCATTGGCTGGGCTCTTTTCATGTTTCCTTTGTTCTTTGGACATTTTCTTACTCTGTGTTTCTTTGTTTATTGAGTGCCTGCAGTCTGTATCTGTTGTTTCAGTGCTTAATACATTTGAACAGATGGAGGGCAATAAAAAAAATAAAATCTTTTACTGTTTCAAAGTTTAGTGTTGCTTTTAAAACAAGAATAAAACAAACCAGTTGGCTAGAAGTTTTCTTATTTTGCCTTTGGCAGATACTGCAATGTTTGTCTTTTTGTGAGACTGTTGCTCTTCTTGTCCATGCATTTATGTTATTGCATATGCATGCACAGCATTTTCAGTACAGTAAATTGATTATTATAAAATTAAGTTATTCCCACATACCATTTGCACAGAATAATTCTCCAACAGTCCAGCTTAAGCATTGCTCCACTGCTGTCTGTCCCTCCCTCATGTCTCTCCATACCTGTCTCCTACCCTACTCCAAATTTAGTTTCAAAAAAACGCCTCTGGCTAAACTATTTAAAAATGGCGGGTTTGACACTCCTGTCTGTCGCTCTGCAAAAATGACACAGTGATTAGTGACGATTCTCTCTGACCAATCAGTAGTCTGCAGGTTTTCACATCACCTTTTGGTAACGCCTCAGCTCCTTGGAGCCTTGACGGAGGTGATACTAAAATAAGTACCTATTGGCAGGTACCAGGGAATTTCTTTATAATGGAAAACCAAAAAAGGCGAGTAGAGGCGAGGCGAGCAGGTACCATGTAATGGAAAAACGCCATCAGACAAGTCCATAGAAATACTTAATATAATTATGCATTGCGTTAGTTCATGCAGGACATGGAAGTCAAAGGCCCACTAATTGAATCATCATTCCAGCCAGTCACAACCAATCACAGCCATTTTCACATCAGGCAGTCAAATTAAATGTCTCCCTATTCCTCTCTGCTTCCTGCTACTCCAATACTGCCTCACACCGCTGCTGCTGGCAAAGCTTGCCTCCACCACCCCAGCCTCCACATCCTGGTTCTGGGTGTTGTCACAGGTATTTTTTCCGTATTTTGGTTGGATCAACAGAAATGTCTGTTATAGGTACAGAGGATATACTTTAAATTTAGAGGATTTTCCGTTTTTGGATTAACAAAACTATAAAGGTACAGAGTATATATTACAAATCTACAGAAAAGTCCATAAACTTAACGGAAAAGGTACTTGTAATTTTCAGTCAGGATATTATGTGTTTTCTACAGATTTCTTTCAGTGTAATTGTAGTTTTAATGACTGCATCACCTCTGCCCAAGGTACCTTTACCTTTCAATGGTACCTTGTTACCTTTATGCAGCTTGCCTGATACATCTGATACAAAGCCCTGCTGAGGGCAGAACTCTTGAATGCATCTGCATTCTCTTGGGTTGATCTCAGCAGTTTCAGAGGTACCACTTACTACACGTTATTTGACTATTTGGTCTCATTTACCAGAGGATGGAGCTGGGTCAAGAACCAATTACAGCAAGTATAGTGTAGTGATGGGGATTTTTGTCACAGTAACTATGTACTGAAGGAGCAAGAGGGAATATTATTTGGTGAAGTAACTACTGAAGTAAAGCTAGAAGACATGTGAAGTGTGATGATTCATCCAGCTATGATGCTGCTGCTGCAGCCAGACAAGTGGAAGCTTTCCAATTAAAACCAAGGTGCTTGCTGTCAATGGGATTTTGTGTTCACAAGGTAGAAGTGCAACTTCTCTGCCATTTCTGGTGTTTTTCCATCAAAAACAGGTCACATCAATGATAAGTGACCTGCAGAACATGGTTAGAACTTTACAGTATTGCCCATCAGCACCTGTTAGTGAAGGATGGCTGTGTTTTCACTTCCAATAACTCCCAAAAAGACTTCCAGACGATTTTGTAAAGCATGGGGAGCATCGTTTTAAATCTTATTTTAACATTTCAATCTTTTATGTCCAGCTTCCTCTTGATTGGCTTGTGTGCCTTTACATTTTGGTGCATACAATTTATAGGTGTTCTGTTAAAGGTTTTATTGGTTTATACACAATTTGCCTCCACTAAACTTTCTTAAACCTCTGCATTCACTTAGCTTAGACACACAAACACAGGAAGGTGCCTGCATCCGTATCCTTATTTTACGTGATGGAAGTGAGAACGCGTTGGAAGGGGCTGCACACTGCATGATGTTATTGGCTCGGGGTTACACACCCACGTGGGGCCTAAAGGCTTTTGCAGACGGCCATAGACGTCCTGTCAGGGTCGAGCTCGGTATTGATCTTCTCATCTCACTCTTAAAAAAATGTGAGCTTCACAAAAATGTTGAGCTATTTTATTAAATGCTATGCATCAGGTCCAGTTTAGTAGCAGTTAATTGAAACTAGCTCAGCTGTGTCTTCTTCCACCCTCCGACTCTGTATGCTACCTTCAGTACTCTGTCTTTCTGACAGGAATTAATCAGTGAAATCTGTTTGGGTCTTACTGTGGCTGCTCCTATTCCTGGCTCTTTTGTTACAGCTCTAAATGTTTTTCTCCTGATTAACATGGATATGTTTTAACGATCTTTTGAACAACAGCTGCAGTGGACAGCCCTCCTACACATATCACATTGTTCTGTGGCCAAGGGACGGCTAATCTCTTCTTAAAAGTAAGTGATGCTAATGATGTCAGAATACTACCACAGTCACCTTTCAGCAGTCATTTGAGGAAGAAGAATGTTTATTTATTTTAAAACAAAGTAAAGGCAGAAAGCTTTTAAATATTAGGCTTGTTTTAATAATACTTCACAAAAGGCAGAGGATCACAGTGTTGACACTGGGGCTGCACAATTAATCGCAATTTTATTGAAATCGCAATATGGACTAGTGCAATATCCAAATTGCATGCGCAATATTCATTATGTTATGTTATATTATGTCAAAATATGTGTCAAAGCGTTAAAATAAAGTATTGTGTTGCTGCAGAGATGTCCTGGCCTAAATATCATATTCTACAGAACACATCTTTGTTTGGTACAGAACCTCGCAAAATCACACTATAATCAATTTTTTTCAACGAAAATGAGAATCCCTCCAATATTGTGAATCATATCGCAATCGCAATATCAGTCAAAATAATTGCAATTGGATGATTTTCTAATATCATGCGGCCTAATTCACACATTTAGAATCAATCCACTCATCAAAGACATTATACGGGAAAGATGAGAGAATTAATGAAAAACCCTCTATCTTCAGGATTTGCCCTTGTTAAGAAAATAATAACCTTTCTAGAATTGTTTTGATGTTGAAATTTGACTTTAAACATATGCCCAATTATTTAATTTGTATAATGGGTAGTTTGTCTACAGAGAGATGGAGTAAGTGCAAGAAAAAAAACATAGTTTGACATAATTTTAGACAAGATTTATGTACATATAGGTCATTAGGAATTATTTGTGCAGCAGTGCAACGCGGCGCTGCAAGAAGACAGCACGGTGGCAGAGTAGTATGGAAAAAAAAAAGAAATGCTGCATAAGGAGGTTTTGCTGGGGTGGTGGATGGGTCAAACAACACAGGACTTTCACCCAAGAGACCGGGGTTTGGGTCCCGTTCTTGACCCACATACCACAGAAACATACATTTTACCCCCACGATCATTTTGTAAACTTAACTGTCCCGTTCTTGTACCGACCCACAGCATCAAAAGTGAGTCCAACAGTCTTAATGCTAAAGGAGACTTTTAGAGTGAATAACAAATGCACATGCCAGAGGCACATGACCAAGCGTTTTTACACAATGGGAGAGTGAGAATGTGTTGTGTTCCTCCATGTTGTTTATAACAAAGTTAATTATGTGTATTTGGTTAACTTTATTCTTCATTATTTAGACTTAAGGGATGTTAAACTTTATGAAAGTTAGACTCAACAACACTAAAAAGGTAAACAATATGTAATCTATTAGTTCTTTAAGCCCTATTTGCTAAATCATAGCATAACACACATACACAATTAACCTCTTTTTTACCTTTCATCCGGTTCCACAATGAATAAAATGAATATCAGGTTGAACGTAAGAAATTCTTGCGAATTTCATTCACTCTAAACACAACAATTGTTTCCAGCAAACTTTCTATAAGTCATTAACTTTGAAACCTATCTTCTGCAGTTGCTTAACTTGTTGTTGAGTCAACAAGCAAAAATACGGACACCATCATCTGCCGTCGTGACCAATTTGTGGTCGGAGGCTGTATTATTGTTACATTTTTTAAATTCTTTCAACAGAATTCAAGCCATATATTCAAGCAATTTGTTGCCACCTACCACCTACATTAATGAAACCACTACCATTTGTACAGCATACTTGATTGCTGCCGATTTTCTGGGGCAATGTCAAAACAGTCGTGTGTGTTCTTTTACTCTCATGATACAGAAGAAGTGAAGAAGAATAGAACAGAAGTGGGAAATGTAAAAAGTATTTCAACAAAAGAGAAATGTACATACCCCTCAAGGTTAATCACTATACTCTTTCTGCCTGTGTGTAGGAAAAGCTAATCCTGTCATATCTCACTCTACCTGCTGACGTTGTATCGATTGTACATGGATCCAACATCTGTCCCTGCCTTCTCCAGCTCCACACTTCTGATGAAGGTCTTGATGAATAATTGAATTTAGTGTATCGACTGTCAACTGTCGACTGTAATGGTTGCTGATACCAATACAGCCTCTATTTGAAATTGTAGGCCTGCTTGAAAATATGACCTCAGACTCCAAATAAAGTCAGTCAGCATGTACACATTTTCTGTTTTCAATGCACATTTTTAATAAAGTTGAGTTTTTCCTGAAGAAATGTAAAAAAAAAAAAAATCTTATTATATATTATATAAAAAAATAATTGACAACAACACATCCTGAGCAGTAGGGGAAACCTGCCGTAGCCCATAGTCCGGGCCAGGTCATCGACTTTCCTCAGCTCTTCAGACATCTTTGTCAGGGCTGGCCATGTGCTCATGGAAGAAAAGGATTCTGGACCCAAAATGCACGACTCGACAGGGCAGATGCAGGTGTAGAATTTATTATGACAAAAAACAATCCAGGCTTGAAATGATGACATGATATGAAAATGACTAAACAGAACAGAACAGAGGACATTAAATACAGGGACAAACAAGTTCTATCAATCAACTTGAGAACCTGTCAAATCAATCAAAACACAGAGCTAGAGTTAACAAAATAAAAAAGGACTCCAAACAGGAACCCACAACCCTAACAATCCTACTCATAGACTCAGAAGAAAGTAGCACTGGAGAAGTGAAGGGTTTTGTAGTTGGTGTAAAGGAGCAATGTGCTTTGCCACATTTTTACCTACAAAAAAGAAAATGTTAAACCACCAAAAGAGCATTGGAGGAATATATAAAATCAAGCTCAGATAATTAAAGTACACATGTAGGTGAACAGTGTCAGTGTTATGTGCAGCAGCTTTAAATATTAGGTCCAAGATCACATCTCCATGTAGGCTTATCTTATATGGAAATTCAACTGGTAGCCTATTGAACCTCATGTTCATTATCCAGCATTGGCGTATAATCCAGGCTCGCTTATTGAAGTCATAGAGTGTAAATGATGTGCCAATCAAATATTTGTTTTTAAGAGAGGGCTCGGCATTAAGGCATTGAGGAGAAGTGGATTTTTTTTGTAGGGCAAGTGGAAGAGGAATTTTCTTGCCCTACTAAACTCAAACAAAATAAAATGCCATGTTACTTCCGTTATGTGTCTGTTACCGACTTGAAACAAATAAATTTTTTGGGTAGAAAGTGAAATCGTAGAAAAAAAAGTTAGCACCAACATTTAGTGGCAAAATCCATTGTTATATAACAATTTCTGATCAACCCATATCAATTGCATGCTTAAAATAACATAGCGGTTCAAGCCCCGCCCATTTCAAGACAACCCGACCCACTTCCGGGTTAAATTATGTCCACTTCCGGATTAGGCCCCGCCCAGTCCGAGTACAGATACAGATATTTCATGTGGTAAACAGATACAGATAATGCTGTACTCGCTCATCTCTAATTGTTATGTCTACAAAATAATTTTAGATATAGCGTAGTATAATTTCAAGTTCAAGTCACTGCTACCTCTGACACTGTACACGGAATGCAAAGTATTACTTTATATTATGAAGTCTGGAGATAATTTTTTTGTTGAAAGGGAAATCTATTCTTGGGACATGTTTGTTTCTATTGTTTCAACTGAATTGTATTAATGGTGATAGTGTTTGGATACTTTGTACGAATTCTGCATTAGCAAACACACACAAAAATATATATATAATATATACACACAGTATATAAAATGATAAATCTTAACCCGGACAGGTGACTTTTGTGCATGGATAAGTGAAATGTAAATGTACTTGTCCAAAGGACAAGCCCTGTAAGAGATGCATAATTCCTAAACACATGTAATGTTTTGAATTAATAATATTTACATTCAGAAAAGGCAAAAATTGTTGTTGAAAAATTCACCAGAAATGAAGCATTTGATGCTCACAATTTTCTGGGGCACGACCTAGACATCCCGGTTATAATGTGTGTCCCCCAATGTTGAAACAAATGTTTTCGCTAGATAGCTATCCACACATTTTATATGATATGTACATTTAAAGTTTTCATAATATGTTGGGTTTGTTTTATCAGTTTTCTCACATGCATGGCCATATCAGAGAATAGAGGCTACAGCATGTCTGATTCTAGGAAGTTAAGAATCTGGCACAAGTAATACCTGTGATCCCAATCACAGCTGCAGTCCCAGTTCCTCCTGCCCAAAGTCTTCAACATCATGGGGTGGAAACAACACAAGGACATACCCCACAGACTCTCCACACCAACACCTGAGGTACCTGAGTGGAAAACACCCTCCAGGAGAAAAGAAGCAGAGAAGGAAAAGATGAAGAACAGCCTGAAGATAATGTCCAAGCTGTGTAGTACAAAGACAGAAAGTTCAGTGCAACGTACAAAGAGGCAACACATACCTGCATGGTACAGGCCACGCTACAGGAATTGTCTTTTTTCAGCCTTGCAAAAGACCTAAAGCACAAGCTGGCATACAGGAAATGTGTCAGTGAGTGTCACCAACCAGGCAATCCCTCGGAATGCGTCCTTCTCCCGAATTTTGGGGAGGCTGAAGACACCGCTCTGTACTTTTTATTTTTTTTTTTTTTATCCTGCTGTTTAAGTCATAAACGGAGGATAGAAAACAAGAGATCAGATTTTAAAATTGATCCCCCAAAACAAGATTTCTCAGGTCTTCAATATACCTGGTGACATTGCCAACATACCTTACAGTTTTGCACCATGAAAAGCCTTTAAAACTGCAACTTTAGAATGGCAGTGCCAATTAAAGAGAGCCAACTATTCTTCCCATACTTAAACTGTTTTTGTTTCTGTTCAACGCATTCCCATGAATGGGTTCATAGGAAATCATCCGGAAAGTTATGCACATTAAAACGTACTGTATATCATATGAAAACTAGGAGACTGCCGGCTGGCCACGTGACATCGGCTACAGAGCTCTGTGCTACAGAGAGTCAGTTGCTAGCTGTTTCCGAGCTTTGTGGCGCAGCTATATACCGCCGCCACAACTCGGTCATATCAGCGGCAGTTAGTAGATCTGTTTAGCCGCTACAGAGCTCTGGCATGCCGGCTATGTTGCTTTCGCATGGTGTTCAGTTACCTGAGAATAGGTGACGGGGTAAAAAGCGCCACAAGCAGTTGGTAATTTCGGCAGAGCTTACTGTTAAGTTTAGACAAGAAAGAGTCAGCATTATGCGGCGATGAAAGTGAAGAAAAAAATGGTTGGCAATAAAACACTCCAAGGAGCATGCATTACCTTGGTGAAAGTCTTATGTTTTCCCTGGGAAGCGAACTCCGCTTCTTGGCTTAAAAGGCTTGTTTGTTAACGCCCACTCCGACCTCCTCCCTACGCGGCTAGCCGCGCTCCTTTTACAGCAGTCGTCAATGTGGTGAACACAGCAACAAAAAAACGTGGAAATCATATAAATTCTGAACGTTTGGTTCATGAGAACAGGCTGTTCTGTTTCACCACCATTCATAACTTCTTAATTTATTCAAGCTGTGAGCAGCTCCTCCATTTCCTTTGTGCATTGCATTGTCAGAGTGCAATGTAGATTGAAAAAAAAGTGTATGTGTGAGTGGCTGTTTGGCGTGCACTTTATTTTGTCACTTTCTCATTGTTCACACACTCAAAACATATTTAAACCTTCTAAGAATTAGACTCATCAGCCAGTACAGTGCAGCAGTAGTTCATTAACTTGCCTTTGAAATGGCATTAAAATGGCACACTAACCCCGTTTTTCCACTGGGTGCATCTGTGCTGCTTTTGTTTTGTCCTTCTCCATGCACCATCTCACACGGGCATAGAAGGGGGCTTAGAAGTGGTTTCTTGCTGCCTGACTCACAGATTATATTGTCTCTAAAAGTACTTTACAGAACAATCATGTGTTTATTAAGACAGTGTTTACCATTGCCAGGCACTCCTGAAATTAATCTCCATGCCTTGTCTTTTCTGGCATTGTCCTTTAAAAAAGGATTTGTGAGGATATTGGGGTGGGGGAGAAGCCCGCGGCTTGCATGAAAATATACCTGGCCGTAACTTTGCCGATGTCCAATAACTGAAATAGCCACCAGTGATTTTCTCTAGCATGAAATCCGTTCCAGTTTAAATTACCTGTTTACATCATAGGGTAATCTCACTCAATCTTTTATTTGAAACCTTATTATGACCGTGCTGAAACTTTTAACATGGACATGGATCAATGTTAAAACAATTTGCAGTAAGCTTTCATGAGTAATTAATTGATTCATGATGAAAATGATAAATACAGTAGCTTATGAACTGTATGAAAATTATAGCACTGGGATCAAAGAGGGGCTAGTGATTAGTCAATTAGACACTAGTCTTGCATTGCCAGGCCCTCCTTTACAGCGCTGTGAGGGAGGGTCTGACTAATCCACAAAAATTCCAGGATGGGACAAACGTTCTCTGTTTTTTCGGCATTACTTAAACCAATTACAATTGTCTTGGGCGGTGGTGAAGCGCGGACAAAGCAACGGCCAAAGCAACGGCGCCTCTGCAAAACAGCCTCGGGAGGAACTTGTGGAACATGTGTCGTTCAAAGGTTGTTTTAGTCTTGCAACAGAAAACTCGGACTAGACAGATAGTCTAGCTAGCTGGATTTACCGTGCATAGGAACATTTAGCTATAGTCCTCATAAATCCACCGGAGTTTAGAATGCCCAACACAAAGAAAGCGGAAAGTAACGGATATCCAGCAGAATATCCGTCAAGACCAGAGCAGTCATGGATATTTACTACTTAGACACAAATACATGAGAAAATAGGGTCCAAGTTGAAAAATACAGAAACACCCCTTTTAATGCTTTTCTGCGTGTGATATGATGCAGGATAACGGTATGACTGTAGAAGTCAGGGAAACAAATGGAATACTCTTTTTTTATAGAGATAATTGTTGTGGAATTTCCAGTTCATGAACTTATGCTAGCGGATGAGGAAAATAAATCCCTGTTACAGATTGCCTAGAGATTGGCATGGGGTACTTTTCATAAGATCATCTCTCAATGCAAATATAACCAGTTATTAGGTTAAGTGAAATAAAACTATGCCAATCTCTAGGTATGGTGAAGAGTATGTGATGTGGGGCAATTTTAATTCCAAAGGCCAAGGGGACGTTATCAGGATGCATAGTATCCTGGTTCCATGAAATAACTGGCTTTAAAAAATAAAAATGTGCCTGCCTCTATGGGAATTTAACATAGGGGTGTGTATAATTATGCCATCTGTATTTTAAGGAAGAACTTAAGCATGGGTGTATTCACTGTATAGCAAAACGTTATGATTCATAAATAGTCAGGTTTATAATTTATTTATCCTCAAAGATGAAACTCCTATTCACAGTAGGTACATACAATTATCTTACAATTGTACAAAACATAATTATTTGATCTGGTTTTCATGTAATGTCACAAGGGAAGGCTAAAAATAAAATTTAAATATGAGGTAATAATACAATATCCTTCCCCCTCCATTCCTTAACTCCTTGTGTCAAAAAGGACAACATGACACAACGAAAGACATTTCAAAATTATTTTTCTTTTGAGAAAACAAGCATTGTGTACAGAAAGAGCACCACACCAGCGAGTACCATCACCAGCCATGGACCATTCTGTCCCCACCTGCATACAAGAGAGAAACAAAACATGACATCATTTGTGAGAACATCATTTTAGCAAAATTGCAAGTGTAGAGAATTAAAGACTTCAACAACCGTCTCCTGGTCAGTTATATGTACAGTCTGTGGGTTGGTAATGCAATTAACTGTTGAATAGAGAAAAGGTAGTGGAAGGAAATTGACTTTTGGTTTTCAATAAAAATATAGACCTATGTCATACTGCTGTTCCAAAAACAACCAGTTTTCACCCATTTTTCACAATTACTGTTGGAGATTACATGAAATTAGGCTAGGTTTGCTATCGGAGAGAGATTAACAATAGTAGCAAACCCACACTGAGGTAAAGGAGGATGATCAACCTTTCTTCCCTCTATGAGGTGTGATTCCTTTTAGACTTAGACTTCTCTTTATTAACCCTTTTGGGATGACTCCCGCAAGGAAATTGAAATTCCAGCATCAGTTTTTGCAAGAAATTCAGTAAAAAACAGTATAGAGAAAAACAATAACCTTAGTAATAATAATAATAATAATTGTGACGTAACAATTCACTGAACTAAAGGTAGCAATACCACCATCATTTGCAATTATGTTTTCTGGACAACCGATTAAAGTCCAATATTCACTCTCTTTTCTCTCTCAGCTGACTAGTTGAGGGTGAAATTAGTTATCACTGTATATCTTGATACTTTAATGTCCTTGATTGATTAGAAACATACTTTAATACAATTCAAACTTTACGTCTTTAATATAGTACATGCTGTTGGTTTCATGGTTCATAGGTTCATGTAAAATGCATCAATTATGGACAGTACATGGTGGTCAAATACATTTTTGAATCCCTGAAAACGAACTGTAAATGAATGACTTTGAATTGCGAATTTACTAAAACAAAATAAAATAGTTGGTAATGCAATTAACTGTAGAATAGAGAAAAGGTAGTGGAAGGAAATTGAGGAGGGTCGGAGGAATGAAAAAAGTGATTAGGTGCAATATGTTCTTATAATTTTTTTTAGTCTTTTATTAGTTTACTCTTTACACAGTATAAAACACATGCTTTAAGTCAGCTGTGGCACCAACTTGCTGCTGCTTTAACAAAAACAACGATTTTCCTAGCTTTTCCCATTATACAGCCTTCTGCGGTAATTATTTGCAAAGGGAATTTATCTACCAATATCCATGTGTAATCACCGTCATCATATACTGTATACTCTGATAGCAACCTGGACCAAATACTAAATACTGTGTAATTGCCTTCTAAAATTACCTAAATGACCATTAAATTATCTAGTACTAACAACAGTGTTTTGTCAGTGTCAAAATAGCACACAAAAAAAATATTCATTGAGTTAGACAACTAAGGCCACTGAGCTTAGCTAAGCTCATTGTTTGTTGCTGGGACGCCACATTAGCAATACATTTGTCTGGCTGCAGAGGAGGGTCTGGCTCGTTCACACAGAAAGTAGAGATGGGCAATATATCGATATAATGTCAATATTGAAGTATGAGACTAGATATCGTCTTAGATTTTGGATATATGGCATATGTGGTGTCTTTTCCTGGTTTTAAAGGCTGAATTACAGAAGTAATTATTTGCCTCTTACCCACTTAGTCATTATATCCACGTTACTGATGATTATTTATCAAAATCTCATTGTGTAAATATTTTTGTGAAAGCACCAATAGTCAACACAACAATATTGTTGCGGTATTGATATCGAGGTATTTGGTCAAAATATTGTGATATTTGATTTTTCCATATCGCCCAGCCCTAAGAGAATGGTGTTTTTGGCATTTCAAAAGCTGACAGCCAAAAAGAAGGACATCGGGGAATTTCCCAGCCCTTGTAATCCTGGAAGTGGAACCTCGTTGATAGATTAAGTCTACACATGACAACCAGGACAATGAGACCCACTGGATTATGCTTATTTACAGCTGAACTTTTGAATGCATTATTTTCTCAGCTGTGGATATTGTTCCTCATCTCTTACAGTGTATTTGTGTTTGGGATGATTGTAGTGACCAGTAACTTTTCAAGGAACACAAAGTTCTACAAATGTACATTAGACTAGGACAAAATCAGACAGAGAGGTTCCTGTGGACCAAACCAGGACATTTTATATCGAGCTGCAAGGAAATAATCTGCCAAAACTCCAATATGATTTTACAATAACTACAATGAAGCACAGACCAAATAAAGTTAAGTTTCTGTCTCTCACTCTAGCACTGCAGACCAGTCTAAAATGTCTTTGTGTAACTGACCTCTGATAATACTGAGTTTGGCTTTCTAATTGGATTCATTAACCACGTTCTTTGAATTTAAATCCAGTCTCTAATAATAATAAATTTTTGATTTTGGGGGGTAAGTAGGGTTCGAAATGAACTTTCCCTGTCCACCTGCCACTGTGGCTGGCGGATTCTGAGTACTGTGGGTATTGACATGTAAAGTGTGAATTCTAATACTCCAATTACCAGTTGACGGGCACTCTGTGTGTGGTGGTAGTGTGGCAGAAAGGACAATGTCTCAGATGTCTCCCACCAGATGTCGAGTCTCCATGGGGCCGAAACATTAGGTTCTCCTCCTGGTGATGTGTGTCTTCTGAAAACAGTTAAATCCTGTCGTTAGTAAATGAAACTAAGATTATTATGATTTTGTATAAATGGTTTGTCCTTATTTACCTGAGCTCCACTGCTGCTCCAATTCTCCACTCACACTGACTGAGTTGTCCAAAGACGGGGCTCGGTCTATAGGCTGCTGGTTCTCAACCTGGGGGACAGCAGCACCACAGGGGACAGCAAGATAAATCAAGGGGGTCATTACATGATTATTGTTTATCCTCCCCCATTTCTTTAAAGAAAAAACTTAACAGTAATTTTTACTCAGAGTACATTTTACTTTAATCAAAGTACATTTTTATACAAGTCAATGTTCATTTGAATGAGTGTGTGTGTGTGTACTTACATAAGGTATGGCATAAGTTAGATCATCATACACTACAACTCCATTCAAACCAGTAGGGTTGGTCTCACACTGGACCTAGGAAGGGAAGGGAATAAACAGAAAACAGTGGAAAGACTATTTATTTTATACTAATGAAAAATAACTATTTCATGGTTTACTATTATTGTTATTAGGCATGAGCGAGTACAGCATTATCTGTATCTGTTTACCACATGAATTATCTGTATCTGGACTGGGCGGGGCCTAACCCGGAAGTGGGTCGGGTTGTCTTGAAATGGGCGGAGCAATAATATAACTTAAATTTTTTTATGATTTTTTTTTTGGTTCTTTTTTATTTTTTGTGACGACTAGCCTATCACAGAACGCAGACGCAGTCCGCTACCCAATAGGAATTTTATTCAATCCGAGCACAGATATTGACTTGTATTACTTGTATAATACTTGTATTCGGCAAAAGTGCTTTATCCGTACTCGTTTCAGCCGAGTATCCGGCTCATCTCTAATTGTTATTATCTGCATTGTTAAATTTGTTTATTTATTGTGTGTGTGTGTGTGTGTGAAACTGAAACAATGCAGTTTGACGAGTACGAGATGAGAGAGAAATAATTATACTCACTGGAAGAGACGACTCCTCAGGATGTATGATTCGAACCTGAGTGTGGAATCGCAGGACAATATTTTACATGAAAAATACAAGTTTTTGTTTCACTTTCAACATTTAACCTCTTAAATTGTGCCTGACTCATTGATAGACAATATTGATTATAAGTCAAACAGATAATGACATTATCGAATAAGTTGGTAAGAAAAAACTAAAGGTCTGGCAATACGAGACTACTGTATTGTAGTAAAAACACTTCAATGCTGACAGCTTAAATACAAGTTAAAGAGCTCCTAGTTTTAGCTTATGTGTAATATGGCCTAAACGGTACAAAGTAGTCCATCAAAGTCTCCGCTTGACACAACAGAAAAATATGTTCTCTGGACAATCTCTACTCCAATGTACCATAGATAAATAATGACACTGCCCTCATTAAATGTAGCCAGACTAGAAATGCCAGTTATTGTTTTTAAGAGCGTCATTTTGACATGAAACAAAAACAGGCATGCTAATTCTGTTAGCAGGCCGTTAGCTGCTTATCGACGGATAACCAACATGTTGAAGCACTGCTATCTTGTCAATAAGTATAAGTATAAATCAACATTTTACATTAACAACAATTACATAACACCAATACTCTTACCATTCCAGTGGTTATAATACAAATTTTATAGAGTTAGATAGTTAGATCTGTGGCGTAGGCCTTTGAACAAACAGCTACTTCCAATGTCATTACGTTGCCGATCGAAGCCACGTTCTCGCGATACAATGCCAGACCACACCCAGCCTCACGTTATATCACAAAACTAAATACCATTAAGTTTTGGTAACATTTTAATGGTTTACCCTGAATATGATTTAAATGGCACGGCTAAAGATCAGGTTTGTCAATGTCCTAAATAAATGAAGCTTTGCTTTGGTTTAGGTTGGAAGCATTGATTTCATTGCTTGTATGGACAGTATCATAGAAGTGTACCAGTTGGCATTTACAGTATAAACTGACAATTCTTGCTAAGCTCCAGTGTTCTTGTATGTTTACAGCCATCTATTATTCGGAACCATTATGTGTTCGAGGGACATTTTTCTAGCATAACATAATCCTAGTTGCTCAGATTCTTTCAAAGCCCCTTAAAAACATAACTTTTCTGCCAAACCTAACTGTATAATGTGTAACGTTGTAATAAATGGTTAATTCCTTAATGATAGTGTCTCTGACTGAAATGTAAGGAAAAAACAAACACCAATCTTTTGTAGATTAATTAAGAATGTCAGCTTACCTGGAATGTTGACTTGTATCTGTTGTACAATTAGTCCTTGTCCGGTTCCATGTT
>JABXJD010001442.1:0-88274 GCA_013375575.1 Percina caprodes
TCACAGTAATAGAGAGTTGGAGAATGTGAGAGAAATTAGAGCACGAGAAATGGCAACCAGAGACAGGAGACTGAATGAGAGAAAAGAAGAGTGGTAAGAGAGACAACCCACACATGCTGGTGGTGAATCGTGATAGAGAATAAGGCCACAGTCTGCCTTTCTATCTCTGCTCTGAGGGGAGGCAATATGTGTGCATTTGTCTGTGAGTGTGTGTGTGTGTGTGTGTGTGCGCAATTGAAATTTGAATCCTGCCGCTGACTGCAGGCACAGCTCACACAATTTGCACATTTCATGAGCCACCCCCTCCCTGCTCCAGTGTCCCAGGGTCGCTAGTTATTATATAAAATGCAGAGTCCCTCACAGGCGCCATCGGGGAGGAATTCTTATACAGGAAATTACATTGAAAACATGAAAAGGTGATGAAGAAGACAAGGGCATGTTTAGCCAGGGCTGAGAGAGAGAGTAGCCAATTGATGACTTGCAGTTGGAAATGGAAAGCATCAATAACGGAGGGAGACACAATATTGAAAAAAGGACATACAGCGAAATTTCCGGTGGCAACGGAGCAATTATGGACGGTGAAGGTCGAGGATATTCACTATACAATTGTCAATCGGCAAATGCTTAGCACGTTTTGACCGTAGACTGTATAAAATATGGAAGTAGTCTCCGTGGCGTCACCATAACAGTTGTTAATTCATTACCACTTCATTGTGGAAGTTATGTTTATCATTGTCATTGTCATTGCAATTATCAGACTCCTTTCTCCAAGCAGCAGCGTAACAGAAAACTCATTTATGTTCTTTTGAAAAAAAAACAACAACAACTTCTCAAAGGAAATTGGCACATGGAGTCTCATAAATTGCCAAGCCAGACAAACAATTTTCAGTCACTACAGTGTGACAGCTGTGTGTCTGTCACTGAGTTTCTGGGTTGAAATGATTTGTGTTCTGTCTGATGTGTCAGTATTCCATCACCTCGCACAATATTAAGTATGCGAGGCAGACCAGTACACGCCTAGCTACACAAACACATGTGTACACATGCACAGCCTCAGTAACCAAAATACCCACACGGTAATGTACTCTTGTCATTGTTGACAAATATAAACAATCATGCCATTCATTACTACTGTCACTATATTGACTACACCAGCAAAAAGCAAACTTGTTTGGGTCTTGTTTGTGTGGTTTGATTTTAAAAGTGTGCCCTACTTCAATAATTCTTTTTGCCCTCATTTTGGGACGTGTGAGTTTCAATTCACATTTAATACATACTTTTAAATATGTGTGACGTGTTTGATTTTTTATGATTCATTCCCAAAGTTTTTGAGATTTACATTGTGACCTTATTTCCTACTAACCTGAAGAGCCAGATGGTTTCTTACACAAAACCACCTAAGAAGCCATCATTGGAAAATGTTAGAAAAAAGGAGCAGGCCCTTTAAAAAAGATTTCCTGGCAGGCGATTGGCTAAATCATCTGTCTACCACGCAGCCGTTGCATTGTTGTATCCGTCACACACCCGAAACCAAATCCGAATAGCTGCTTGTAGTTCTTCACTGGACGCTGATTGCTTTACTTATGTTAACTACAGCTGCTTGCACATGTTAGCCACTTGCTCATAGAAAAGCTTTAGTGTCTAACTATGATACTAACGAACATCCGTTACATCCAAGCCATTGCCAGATGAGTTGATACAAAGCTAATTAAGACCATCAGCTCCTCACAACTCTCTGTATTTCTCAGTGTGGCTGGGTTTAGAAATTGGTGTCGTCAGGCGACTTTCACGCGCAGAAACTCGAGTGACGATAATTACCTATTCTAAAGAGTTCATCATGTTTTTAATCCTCCGTGTCCTCCTTGGCTACAGGCAACTTTGTGGAGAAGAAGTGGATGTGGTGCACGATCACGGAAGGCTTGTGTCATCTGGATGCACCGACAGAATTGTTGTCATTACTTAGAATTACTCATGGAGAAGACAGAAACTACAGACTATAGCTTTTAAGTGCTCATATTATGCCCATTTTTAGGTTCAAAATTGTATTTAAATTAAAAACAACAACATCGTCTCAAACTAAATCACATCAAAATAAAATAAAAATGACCTCACGACCATTGTCTTTGTCCATGTACGCTGGTATTTTGGATTTTGATACAAATGATGAATATGTTTCTTTCAGTGCTTCTCATGAAACATGGTACAACCACTCAATGCACCGCCCTCCCTACACAGCCTGTCAAATGACTTTATCCCCAAAGATACAGAAACCAATTAAGGGAAAATATCCTGCACAGTGCAAAAATGGGATCATTCCCAAGGACTGGAGCTTACCATTGAGTTATGTTATCCAGCATTCACTCGAGCTACAGTTTTTTGGCTTTGTCCTGAACTTTCCTGCTTCTTCTGACTAACCCTGAAAATATAACACGATTCATGCTGGGAGAGAAAACTGCAGCAGCCACAAACAGAAAGAAGCCTAGACTAGTGCCTAACTTTCACACATCAAGCCAAGGCGAGCTCAGACCAAACCAACTCCTTCTGAATGTCAACCTCTCACCCTACTTTCACCTTTTACTATACCTTTATTTACACATTCAGTTGCAACAAGTTGAAGTACAACTCAATTCAAGAAAAGATACAATTGGGAAATTAAATTAAGCGTCTCTCTGCCTTTCTACAGTAGTATGTTCCTTCAAATTTGTAAATCAAACTTCATAGTTCGCCGTGTCCAAATCTCAAGCCACTTTTGTAACAAGTTTCAAACAGTAGCTTACAACTGGTAATTGTCTTTTCATTTTGACACCCCTTTAGTTTTTCAAATCCTGGCTTACTGTTCATGTCTTATCCAACACACATTGCAACATACTCATCTCCAGTATTCTATTCATTATTATTTAAATCTTGTGTCAAATTTGACCTGTTTTCAAAGTTTTTTTTATAAGTGTAATAACCTGATTCACAGTAATTATTTTGTATTTTATCTTAAATTATTAATAAGATGCATAACTTTTATTTGGTTAATGTCAATGTGCATTTTATTTATTGAAATCATCAAGAATCAACTACTCCGTTCACACAGTTATTTACAGTTAATAATAGTTTCATGATGTTTCAAGGCTTGTATAGTACATACAAAAAAATTAAGAATAATTTACAGTAGAGATGACCTGTGAGTTTGATTTTCTGTGTGCTTAATCCCGAAGAAGAAGAAGAAAAAAAAAGATGAACATGAGAGAAAAACCGGTGGTGACAAGCACATAGTGAAAGACAAACCTTATAGCCTAGCGTTTAATGTCTATTTTATATTCTTAAGACTGTGAACTGTTTTCCTAGTTAACACGCTGCGAGTGTGAGTTACTGTCACTGCTGGCCAAGTGTGCTTTTGTTGGACTGTGGAGCAGCTAGCTAGCTTAGCTTAGCTAGCACCGGAGAGACGCAGTCGCACTCTTCGCCTGTACGGACGGACGGACCGGAGCGGAGACTGTTCGCTAGAGGTTTCGGACGTCGCGGATGTGTTGCTAAGGAGGGTGTGCTGTGAATGAGGGTGATGGCGGACTGAGACGGGTCTAGGAAGAGGACGCGGTAGGAGCTGTTCTCGGGAGGTAGGCCTGCTGCTGGTCCTTCTTTTTCTTCATGAGCTCCAAGTTTAAGCGCGCCAAAGAAACTTAATGTGAGCTTGCTGAAAGAACGAACTAAAACAAAGAGTTCACTCAGGTTAACACAAACTAAAAACTAACCTGCCCGGGTCTGAGCTAACTCCTGGATTCAGTTATACAAAATTGAAAACTGAGATACTGAGTTTGTGTTGTTTCTCATTACAGCCTGCTGTAAAACTTAATGTGTTAATTCATATACTTTGAGCAATAACTTTGACATTATATTTGGTTATTAAACCAGGATAGCCACTCATTAGTTATTAACCCTTGTGTTGTCTTCCCGTCAGAAATGAAAGTCAACCCTTTTGTTGAATGTTTTTAACCTTTTCTTACGTTTTTGTCCCTTTTTTTTTAACACGTTTTTCAACGTGTGTCCCTTTTTTGACGTTTAACACTAACTTATTAACTTTAGTTTTACAGTTATTTTTGGAATTTATGGTCAATGAACCTCATTTATAGGAAATTATACCTAATGTTTGAGTTAGAAAAGCAGAAATTAGGAATTATTTAGACTAAAATTAAAGGAATGGATGTTGATAGATAGTTACAGACTGGAATATGTCATCTTTTACTCAATACTATTTCAACAACACTTCAATTTGTTTTTCAAATGCAATAAAAATTGAATAAGACGCCCCAAAATTAATGAAAGTAGAGATTTGTATTGTGAGAGTGTTTTGAGGAATCAATCATGTTATTTTGGGGAAATAAAAATAACATTGATATAGGAAAACAGGTCCATTTGACCCGAGGACAACATGACGGTTAAAGTTATAGCTTACCCCAGACAGATTTATGGTCACATTAGTAACATGGGTTTCTTACAGCCAATTTGCCCTAAAATAACTTGCATGCATAAGCAGATATGCATGCATAAACGTTGTATGAAACCCAAAGGCTACATCATTATTCCCAGGTTAAAATTAATTAGCCTATTATTACATCCATTTCATTTTGGTTGTTTTATTCATTTTCATAGCATTTGAAAAAAACAAAACAATGTTTATAGGCTTTTAAAACCGTATCCTGACCAAATCTGATTCACACAACATCCTCTGATTGTAACTGTTAGTCAAATAATTCATAATAGCATTTTTTTTCAAACTCAAAAAGGTTTTATAATGTCATTTAAATTAGGTTAATTGACCACAAACAAAAAAATTAAAAAAGTGTCAGAAACATAAAGAAAGTGTAAATAAAAGTGCCAATTTTTTTTCAATTTTGACCCGGAAGGAAAACAGGTTAATGGTCAACGGGAAGACGACACATGGGTTAATTTCGGTCCGTGTAACGCTTATTACTTCAATTTTCTAAGCATAAACAGACATTTGGAAAAATGTTTTTCTTTTTTTTTTCTGCCATGACAACCATCACCGGGAACCATCGGGAACCATCACCTTATCGTGGTGGAGAGGTTTGTGTGTCCCTATGAACCTGAGGGCTGTGTTGTCTGGAGCTTTGTGCTCCTGGTAGGGTCTCCCATGGCAAAGTGGTCTCAGGGGGGCCAGACAAAGAATGGTTCAAAATCCTATGACAAATCGAGGAAGGGATCGAGGACCCTGCCCGGAGGAAGCCCGGGGCCCCCGTCTGGAGCCAGGCCCAGACGGCGGGCTCGTCAGCGAGCGCCTGGTGGCCGGGTTTGCCACGGAGCCCGGTCGGGCACAGCCCGAAAAAGCTACGTGGCTCCTCTCTCTCCATCCCATGGGCCCACCACCTGTGGGAGGAACCGCTGGGGTCGGGTGCGCTGCCATATGGGTGGCGGCGAAGGTCAGGGGCCTCGACGGACCAGACCTGGGCGGCAGAGGCTGGCTCTGGGGACGTGGAACGTCACCTCTCTGTGGGGGAAGGAGCCGGAACTTGTGCGGGAGGTGGAGCGCTACCAGTTAGATCTGGTGGGGCTTACCTCTACGCACAGTCTCGGTTCTGGAACCGTACTCCTGGATAGGGGTTGGACTCTTTCCTACTCCGGAGTTGCCCAGGGTGTGAGGCGCCGGGCGGGTGTGGGGATACTCACAAGTCCCCGGCTGAGCGCCGCTGCGTTGGAGTTTACCCGGTGGACGAGAGGGTCGCCTCCTACGCCTGCGGGTGATGGGGAAAACTCTGACTGTTGTTTGTGCATATGCACCAAACAAGAGTTCGGAGTATTCGGCCTTCTTGGAGACCTTGAATGGAGTCCTGTATGGGGCTCCAGTAGGGACTCCATAGTTCTGCTGGGGGACTTCAACGCACACGTGGGTGATGATGGAGATACTTGGAGAGGCGTGATTGGGAGGAACGGCCTCCTGATCTAAACCAGAGTGGTTGTCTGTTGTTGGACTTCTGTGCTAGTCATGGATTGTCCATCACAAACACCATGTTCGAACATAGGGATGCTCATAAGTGTACGTGGTACCAGAGCACCCTAGGCCAAAGGTCAATGATCGATTTTATAATCGTTTCATCTGATCTGAGGCCGTATGTTTTGGACACTCGGGTGAAGAGAGGGGCAGAGCTGTCAACTGATCACCATCTGGTGGTGAGTTGGGTCAGGGGGTGGGGAAGACTCTGGACAGACCTGGTAAACCCAAACGGGTAGTGCGGGTGAATTGGGAACGTCTGGAGGAGGCCCCGTCCGACGGACTTTCAACTCGCACCTCCGGCGGAGCTTTCGGGCATCCCTGTGGAGGCTGGGGGCATTGAACCTGAGTGGACAATGTTCAAAGTTTCCATTGCTGAAGCTGCGGTGGCGAGCTGTGGTCATAGGGTCTTAGGTGCCTCAAGGCGGTAACCCACGAACGCCCTGGTGGACACCGGTGGTCAGGAAGCCGTCCGACTGAAGAAGGAGTCTTTCCGGGATATGTTATCCCGGAGGACTCGGAGGCAGTTGCAGGGTACCGGCGGGCCGAAGGGCTGCAGCCTCTGCCGTGACAGAGGCAAAGCAGCGGTGTGGGAGAAGTTCGGAGAAGACATGGAGAAGGACTTTCGGTCGGCACCAAGGTGCTTCTGGAAAACCGTTCGCCACCTTAGGAGGGGAAGCGAAGAATCATCCAAGCTGTATACAGTAAGGATGGGACGTTGTTGACCTCAACTGGGGAGGTAATAGAGCGGTGGAAGGAGCACTTTGAGGAACTCCTAAATCCAGCTGACACGCCCTCTGTGGTAGAGGCAGAGCTGGAGTATGATGGGGATTGTCGTCAATTTCCCTGGTGGAAGTCGCTGAGGTAGTCAAACAACTCCACAGCGGCAAAGCCCCAGGGATTGATGAGATCCGTCCAGAAATGCTGAAAGCTCTGGGTGTGGAGGGGATGTCTTGGTTGACACGCCTCTTCAACATTGCGTGGAAGTCTGGGACGGTGCCTAAGGAGTGGCAGACCGGGGTGGTGGTTCCCCTATTCAAAGGGGGACCAGAGGGTGTGTGCCAATTACAGGGGTATCACACTTCTCAGCCTCCCGGTAAAGTCTACTCCAAGGTGCTGGAAAGGAGGGTTCGGCCGATAGTCGAACCTCGGATTGAAGAGGAACAATGTGGATTCCGTCCTGGCCGTGGAACAACGGATCAGATCTTCACTCTCGCAAGGATCTTGGAGGGCCTGGGAGTATGCCCAACCAGTCTACATGTGTTTTGTGGATCTGGAGAGGCGTATGACCGGGTCCCCGGGAAAATTGTGGGAGGTGCTGCGGGAGTATGGGGTGAGGGGGTCCCTTCTCAGGGCCATCCAATCTCTGTATGACCAAAGCGAGAGCTGTGTCCGGGTTCTCGGCAGTAAGTCGGACTCGTTCCAGGTGAGGTTGGCCTCCGCCAGGGCTGCGCTTTGTCACCAATCCTGTTTGTAATATTTATGGACAGGATATCGAGGCGTAGTCGGGCGGGGAGGTTGCAGTACGGTGGGCTCGGGATCTCATCGCTGCTTTTTGCAGATGATGTGGTCTTGATGGCGTCATCGGCCTGTGACCTCCAGCACTCACTGGATCGGTTCGCAGCCGAGTGTGAAGCGGCTGGGATGAGGATCAGCACCTCTAAATCTGAGGCCATGGTTCTCAGCAGGAAACCGATGGAGTGCTTTCTTCGGGTAGGAGTGAGTCCTTACCCCAAGTGAAGGAGTTTAAGTACCTTGGGGTCTTGTTCGCGAGTGAGGGACTATGGAGCGTGAGATTGGTCAGAGAATCGGAGCAGCTGGTGCGGTATTACATTCAGTTTATCGCACCGTTGTGACGAAAAGAGAGCTGAGCCAGAAGGCAAAGCTTTCAATCTACCGGGCAATTTTCGTTCCTACCCTCACCTATGGTCATGAAGGCTGGGTCATGACCGAAAGAACGAGGTCCAGGGTACAAGCGGCAAAATGGGTTTCCTCAGGAGGGTGGCTGGCGTCTCCCTTAGAGATAGGGTGAGAAGCTCAGTCATCCGAGAGGAGCTCGGAGTAGAGCCGCTGCTCCTTCGCGTCGAAAGGAGCCAGTTGAGGTGGTTCGGGCATCTGGTAAGGATGCCTCCAGGGCGCCTCCCTAGGGAGGTGTTCCAGGCACGTCCAGCTGGGAGGAGGCCTCGGGGAAGACCCAGGACTAGGTGGAGAGATTATATCTCCAACCTGGCCTGGGAACGCCTCGGGATCCCCCAGTCGGAGCTGGTTGATGTGGCTCGGGAAAGGGAAGTTTGGGGTCCCCTACTGGAGCTGCTGCCCCCGCGACCCGATACCGGATAAGCGGATGAAGATGGATGGATGGATGGATGGATGGACAATTTAAAAATTGGATCTTTAACCTCTTTTTCCAATTTTTGTTTTTATTCAAAGGATCAAAAAATTAAAAAATTGCACCTTATTTGCACTTGCATTGCAGAAATATTCAATACTGATGATATTCTCTCCCTCATTCAGCCTAGCTAGACCCTGCCCCGCCTCGCGAGCACAGCAGCCAGACAAGTTGATGTGTCCCGTCCCTTCCTAGTTTTGCATAATCAAGACTTATACTGAGACAGAAACGCTTAATGTCAGATAACGTCCATAATAATAGGACTTTGTGTTAGAGTTTTGACAGTTTTCAGTGGTTATGAGGAGCAATATGAGAAAGAAAGTGATCATTGATCATTGTTTAGGTACATTAGGCTAAACCATGTTAAGCTTTTTCACGTTTTCACGGTTCTCTAAGAAATGTATTATAAAGTATAAAATCATAATATATCATAATATGGAAATAATCATGTGGACTACATGTACTTAAACACTTTACTTGCATCCAGTTGTTATTTTATAATTTGTCAAATCTTATCAAAGTAAATCTCTTCTACATAAAACATGATTCATTTTTCCTAGGCTTAACAAACCAGTTGGAAGATAAAAAAAAAAAAAAGATTAGCCGGTCAGCCATCAGATATTACATTTTCAGATCACACACAGAGAATGTCAATACACATAACAGAAATCTGTGAAATCGCATGTCTCTCTATGGTTTATGGTGGAAGGTCAGCTTGTTGCTGTGAGAGCATTTTTTTCATTTCCAGCGACATTTCTCCTAAAGGTGTTCAGCTGTACAAGCAGCATATCAGCCAATGGTGACCTGGAGAGACGGTTTTATTCCTTATAGCACATACAGACTCAGACACAGCACAGCGGACAGTATCAGTACACCTAAAACACGGCTCTATAACCGTTTCTTCCCTGCCACAGTCAGACTGATGGCAAAAACAAAATAAAACACTGAACAATTCACTGTGATTTAAATGTGCAATAATCCTCACTACCTCACTCTACTACAAAATACTACTGTGCAATTTTTGCAATATTTATGCTTGTTACAAGTCCAATATCCATTATTATATAATATCATATATATAGCTATATTATAATATCCTCCATTATTGTATCCTCCAGTTACAGTATTCCTAATTTTTTATATCTGTTGCACTCTTTTGTATAGTATCTAAGTTTTTTTTGTCTTATTTTATTTTAATTTATGTACCTTATATAGTATTTTTATTTTAGTCGGTTTGCTTTTCTTTGCCCTTTACTCTTTTTATTCTTTTTACTTGACTCAAATAGCCTGCACACGAATTCCTCTGTGCCTGGGCTGTTTGGTGTATGCACAAATGGCTAATAAAAAACCTTGATCTTACTAGCCGTTGCCTGTAATGTGACAGATCAGTGAATGTAAACCTACTACGGTGGATATAAAACTCTACACACCCCTGTTAAAATGCCAGGTTTTTTGTGATGTAAAAAAAATTAGACAAAGATAAATCATGTTAGAACTTTTTCCACTTTGTGACCTATAATGTGAACAATTCAAATGGAAAAACAAACTGAAATCTTTAAGGTTAAAAAATAAAAACCTTCCAATAATCTGGCTGCATAAGTGTGCACACCCTCTTATAACTGGGGATGTGGCTGTGTTTAGAATTAACCAATCACATTCAAACTCATGTTAAATAGAAACATTACACACCTGCCATCATTTAAAGTGACTCTGATTAAAGTTCAGCTGTTCCAGTAGGACTTTCCTGAAATTTTCTTAGTTGCATTTCAGAGCAAAAGCCATGGTCTGCAGAGAGCTTCCAAACCATCAGAAGGCTCTCATTGTTGAAAGATATCAGTCAGGAGAACAAAAGGATTTCCAAAGCATTAAATATACCATGGAACACAGTGAAGACAGTCATCATCAAGTGGAGAAAATATGGCACAACAGAGACATTACCAAGAACTGGACATCCCTCCAAAATTGATGAAAAGAAGAGAGCAAACCTGTTAAGGAGGCTTCCAAGAGGCCTACAGCAAAATTAAGTAGCTGCAGGAATTTCTGGCAAGTACTGGCTGTGTGCTACTTGTGACAACAATCTCCGGTATTCTTCATATGAATGGGCTTTGGGGTAGGGTGGCAAGACGGAAGCTTTTTCTTACAAAGAAAAACATCCAAGCCTGGCTGAAGTTTGCAAAAACAAACATTAAGTCTCCCAAAAGCATGTGGGAAAATGTGTTGTGGTCTGATGAAACCAAGGTTGAACTTTTGGCCATAATTCCAGAAGATACATTTGGTGCAGAAACAACACTGCACATCACCCAAAGAATATCATACCCACAGCGCAGCATGGTGGTGGCAGCATCATGCTTTGGGGCTGTTTTTTCTTCAGCTGGAACCGGGGCCTTAGTCAGGGTGGAGGGAATTATGAACAGTTCCAAATACCAGGCAAATTTGGCACAAAACCTTCTGGCTTCTGTTAAAAAGCTGAAGAGGAAGTTCACCTTTCAGCATGACAACAACCCAAAGCACACATCCAAATCCACAAAAGCATGGCTTTACCAAAAGATTAACGTTTTGGAATGGACCAGCCGGAGCCCGACCAGAATCCAATTGAACATCTGTGGGGTGATCTTAAGAGGGCTGTGCACAGGAGATGTCCTCGCAGTATGACAGATTTTGAGCATTTTTGCAAAGAAGAGTGGGCAAATATTGCCACATCCAGATGTGCCATGCTAATAGACTCCTACCCCAAAAGACTGACTGCTGTAATAAAATAAAAGCTGCTTCAACAAAGTTTTAGTTTAAAGGTGTGCAACTTATGCAACCAGGTTATTGTACGTTTTATTTTCCCGCTCAAAGATTTCAGTTTGTTTTTTAATTGAATTGTTATAGGTCACATTAAAGGTGGTAAAAGTTCTGACATGATTTATCATTGTCATTATTTTACATTACAAAAACCTGCCATTTTAACAGGGGTGTGTAGACTTTTTATATCCACTGTATAATCTACCTACCATATATCAGCATGCATAAAATGTAATATGAAATGCAGAGATGTTCCTCACAGCTCATTTGTATTTAAAAAGAGGTTTCATTTTAGACTAAGAAAACAACTAAATCTATAAGGTTAAGAATGATCCGAATAATATGTTTATGATCTTTAGAGTTTGCTGTCCTTTTTGTTTGCTGGCATCTACCGCAGCACTTGCTAATAGTAATGGAAACCTTTGGAATTTAAATGAAGTTAAACAATGATTTGAGCAGATTCAAAACTACAGCTGCCAAGTAGGGTTGGGTACCTTTCACATCTAAACCAATACTAGTCCCGATATCAGTACCTGAAATTCGGTTCCCAGTACCCAACGGCACATTTTTTTGATACTTTCCCTCTGTAATTAAAAATTATTTGAGTTGTAACAATAATTCCAAACCTATTTCCTTTACTGTTATTTAAAATATTTTACACTAACAGAAATTAGACAACAAATAAAACCCCTCTGTCCCTCCTTTCAACCCCTTCCCTACAACCTAATAAATTGAATAATTATTCATTTCTTAGTCACTGTAACTTTTGTTCTTGTATTTGTATCGTATTATATTTCAGCCTGTTTTATTTGTTGTTTTATGACTGCTTTTAATTGCTCTTAAATGTTTCATGTAAAGCACTTTGAATTGCCTTGTGGCTGAAAGGTGCTGTAGAAATAAAGTTGCCTTGCTTTACAACCTCAGCCTGTCAGTCAGTTCCCAGGGTACAGGCGTCTCAGAGGAAGTGACAACAGCACAGCGACTGCTTTCGGCTCGCCGTTAATATCATATCACAGTGAAAGGTGTCTGTGTGAAGTTTTGAAAAACAGCAACCACACTTGAAACTACTTTTATTGACATTTTCATGTCTCACTGTGACTTCAACAAAACTGCAGAGCTGTGATTACGTCCACACCTCTACGTGTGTGTGTGTGTGTGTGTGTCGGACCTTTGGTCAATATGCAGGATATATGCATGAGGACAGATAAGCTTGCGGTAACTCTCAGGTACCGAAATTTGGCACCGTTTGATTTTACGTGAACCAATACTAGATATCATTTGGTCGGTACCAGTAAAGGTACAGGGTTCGGTACCCAACCCTACTGCCAAGACAAAGGCACAGCAGTGTGGACACTTGTGATCTTTAACTCCAATTCATGTGTATCCATTAAAGCTCTCTCTCACCCGTTTTGATTGGTTTGAACTAACATGCTATTTTTTCTGCATATTAAGCTTGTTACATACACAAGTTTCACCTAACGATACGATTATTGAGGGACCAAATCATCCCATTTAAAGAATCGTTTGATTTTGAATGCGAGCATGCATTTGTCCAAATGCATGAATAATTAATGTGTGAAATTGCACTTGTAAATCCTTTTGACATGCTTTATTTAATGTTTTATTTTAAGTTTATTTTAGTCAATGCCCGACCCTAAAGGCCTTTTTACACTGCTCTTAACCCCATTTAATCTGCTTCCTTATCTTGTTCCTTTTTACACAAAGGCTGAAAGTGGGTTACCACTAGGCTTGCACCATTAATCATTCTAAAATCGCGATCTTGATTCACCCTGTCCATGATTTAATTTTTAAATAACTTGTAATGTTTTAAATAACACTAACTAGAAAACATTCTGGAAATTATGACATCAGTATTGATGTAGTAGTCTTTATTTCATCCATCCATCTTCATCCGCTTATTCGGTATCGGGTCGCAGGGGCAGCGGCTCCAGCAGGGGACCCCAGACTTCCCTTTCCCGAGCCACATTAACCAGCTCCGACTAGGGGATTCACTTTAAAAAAAAAAAAAAGTAAAGTCACACTTGTCTATATGATTATATGAACCATGATTATATGAACCATTCCTTTATGCCTTACTATCTGGATAATCAAACTTCATGATCTTAAAAATAAATAGCGGGCAAAGTCATTAAAGGTCTAACTCTAACGTAGTAAAATCTTCTGGCTTTCTGGGCTTGTTTGAAGTGGATGGTAATGTTTGGGTGGAAATGCTTGCAGAAATTAACTGTCAGACTCTGGGAACAATTGCATACTCGAGCTGAATGGAAGTTGGCACTTTCTTTGTCTTTGGCTTCTTTGTTTTCCACAAAATAAAGCACACTTATTTGTGACATGATGCATTGGCTGCATTCTGCAGTGCAGACACCCTGCATCACTCCAGAGTGCAACCTTGGTTGCATATTTCAGAGAGCAATTCATTTTGGATTAACAAGAGCTCCGTGGAGAGTCTCTCCCTGTGGCTACTCCTCGGCTTGTGTGAGTTTTAAAAGGTGTTGTGCTATCCTGAACCTCAGTGACAAAATCCACGGTTAAACTCTTAAACTAAGGGAGAGACGGAGTTTATCCCGTTCTTATCCCAAACTCGTGAAATACTGACGCTTGGTTAGCATCAGATACCGACGCTAAAATCCCGTTAAGCGTATGGTACGCATCAGGCATAGCAGTAGCTTGACCGCTATATATATATATATATATATATATATATATATATATATATATATATATATATATATATATATATATATATATATATATATATATATATATATATATATATATATATATATATATATATATATATATATATATATATATATATATATATATATATATATATATATAATATAGGCAGGCAGATATATCGGAATATCGGATTTTTAAATAACCAAATATTTGTTTTGGTATTGGCCTTTATTGGTCGGGCTCTAGTGTCAACCGTGTTGTTTGTTTCCCTGGCTGGAATCGGACAGGGATCATTGTGGTTACGTGTCACACTTAACCACCAGTATATACCCCATAACCTTTTGTTGAGAGACTTATTGATGATGTACCTTCTTAATACAATATTCATCCTGGCTGTGAATCAGTTACACCATTTCAAAAGACACTGTCCTCCCTCAAAAAAGACATCTGTTGTCTGTACAAGCAGCTTATTACGGCTTAAATTGACGTTTATTAAAGCAGTGACCTCTAAGTGGCTGTAGTAATTAGAAAAGCAGGAAGTCAGGTGACAAAGCCTTCATTTGCTACCGACATCATGGCAGAGGTGAAGAGGCAAAAGAGGACAAAGAGGAAGGTAAGAAGAGAGCTTTGAGAAATAAATAGCTGCAAGACACATGCCGAGCTGGGCATCTTGTTGGGCTGGCTTGTGTTGTTGCACTTCCTTGATGTTTGCTATTAGCTATATTATATCCACGATGTTCCACTTCTGGGATTGCTCTCGTTCTGCCAAAAGATTCCACTGGCTGTCACTCTTTTCGGATGTCTGTTTGTGGATGTCCCGTTACATTCCTTTCTGTTGTCTGTGTTGGCATTTTAAACTCCGGTGGATTTATGAGGACCACTAGGTTAAACAACATTAGCGTTTATCTGGACTGGAGTCAGGTTTTTGGCAACCTGACATATCTTTAGCTACCTCCTGAGAAATAAACCTGGGTCCTCGAAGCCAAATGTTCCACTTTGTTCACCAGCTAGTTGCTCACTATACAGTCTGCGTAAGATGATCAGCAGGAAGTGTACAGTGGTTTATCAGAACATAGCTGCCTGCTGTAGCTGGAAAAGGGGTTAATGAAAGTGCAAGACTGAACCAAGCAATGAAGTTGTGGGACATAATACTAGAACAATGAGCTAAAACAATCTTTGTAGAGCTGACAGGAACTAGACCTTGGTGATAATTCTTTTGGGGTTCATTACCACAAGCGACCCCTTTCACATTAATCATTTGATCCATTGGCAGTAAAAAATATTGCAGCTTTAAGGACGTGATGTATTATGTATTATCCTTAAGGTATTATTCCTTAACATTTTAGTGTGTAATTGTGTGTTGATCTTTCATTATAATCTACAGTACACTAATATTTTTCATTCTGTAATGTGGAAGCGTTATTACTTATACTCAATTAATTGTTGTCTCTGAATCTGCATTTGTTAAAAGGAAGCTGCACTCTTTGATCAATACCAATTACTGCTGTGGCACGTTGATTGAAACTGTCGTTAATATTTAATCGGCACTGGGATACTCTTCTATACATCCCTTATTTCTTTTATGTCTGTTCTCCAAAAGTTTAAGAGATATGCATTCCAGGGTTATGGCTCTTCTACATCAATGGCTGTCCATTTGAGATGATTGGTTAAGGAATAAAAGTCGCTACATTTACCATCACCCTATTCTCAGTGTCAACTGCTGAAATGCTCCAAGCAGTAAATGTGTAAAACTCATTGCTCATCTCTTTTTCCCAAATGCCTCAACTTCCAGCTTCTCTGGTCCATTCAGACAGTGAGCTTTAAAGTATTTGGACTCAATATAACCATAGAAAGTAAAATTAATGGACAAAGTGGCGCCGTACACTTCCACGGAGACAAGGGAAGTCTATTAGAAGCACTTTTCCGGTGATGGCTGAGTGTTACGGCGCAGCCTCAAACTGAGCTTGACAACGTAGATGTAACGTGAGCAAGCTGTCTGAAAATGAATGGTCATCTGGTAGCTGTGCCAAGAGAGATCTCAATCACTCAGAATCCTGCAGAGACGGAGAGCGTAGGTATATGTAAGGAGATAACATAGGCACAGGCTAAGTATTGCTAACTAAAATGCTAGTTAACATTGGTAATTAGACTTAAGTCCAAACTGTCTGTGAACTTACCCTGTACTATAATTTGTCTGCTATGCGACAGTAAGTTGCGTGGTTGTGACACAATCTTTAGCCTATTTTTACAAAAACGTCTGATACCGAGCCATGACGTGAAATACAAGGAAATGGAGCCTTTTATACAGTGTCATTTTTTTTTTTTTTTAAATAAACACTGGACACACAGTCTTAAAATGCTTCAGATGTAAAGTTATTCGCTGTCAAAGTGGCGCCACAATGAATGGCAGTCAATGGAATGCTAATGGTTGTGATGGCTTATTAGCATCAAAATGGCTCCATAAGAGGTATGCTTTGCTTAAGCTCGCTATAACCCACGTGTCAAACTCAAGGCCCACGGGCCAAATGTGGCACCTCGCAAATTTTTATCCGGCATAGGTTCACAAGCAACTAGTTGTGCGCTACACCAAAAAGACAGAAAACGGTTTTTCACACTGTAATTATGTGACACTCAAAGCATATTTTGGCCGATTTGCTGACTGTGAGCCAGAGTTCTCATTCTGGCTGTGAAACAGGTTGTTGTGAGTCGGCTTATAAAAATTTAATCATTGTTTTTCGTGATTTGCTAAATTCTATGATTTTTCCTGACTTTTTAGGGATTTATGTCGGCCAGACTGTAAGTGAGGAAGCAATATGAGACGTGCAATAATACAGTCAAAGATATTTGACTTTTTCAGTTAAATCAGAGCATGTCAGTAAACTATACATATCTGGCCCTTATTGTGATTCTCATTTCCAGTGTGGTTCTTTGTAAAGTTCAGTTTGGCACCCCTGATATAACCAGTGCAGTGCCCGTTTAAACAGCCTGTTTGAAATTTAAGTACGTTGTGCTGATAATGCCTCTCTTTTCACTTAATGTAAAACGAACATTTAAATTCAGTTGTACTTTGCAGTATTAATAGTTTTAGCATACTGTTAATTGCTAATAGTTTTACATCAGACAAATAATGTTTTTTTTGTATGGGGCATGGCAGCGTTCAGAATCTTTCGATCCGGTGCCAATTTCAGTACCTCAGTTGTGATACCCGTTCCTTATGATTTTTTTTTTTGATACCATATTTTAAAAAATCCATTTCAACATCAACACAAATACATTAAACACAAAACTTCTATTTTCCACCTTAATTGTGAATCAAAAATGTTGGTAACATTGCTCACTCAAGAGTAACATTACTAACACTAATTGTGCTTTTAGATTGGGGTGCGCCAGTCAGACACTCAGGATTGGTCAATCCCAACTGGGCCAAAATTAACAAAAAAGAGAAACCTGTTTGCCATATTTCTTTTTTGCCAACATGAACATATTATAAAGAATAAATAAATAAATAAATAGACAAATTACATTGTGTACAGGCTAATATTGAACAAACTGAAATGTAAAAGTGAAAATGCAAAATGTAAACAAAGACTTTTTAGTGCAAACTGCATAATGACACAAACCTTTAACAACTTGGTGACTGCCCTGTATTCAACATTGAACTACCGTAATAGAGAACTAACTTAAGGGCAAAGGAATGTAATTGAATTGCCTTGTTGCTGAAAGGTGCTGTAGAAATAAAGTTGCCTTGCCTTACAACGTCAGCCTGTCAGTCACTCATCAGGACATAGAAACCACTGTTGTGCCTGTTTGTCTCAGAGGAAGTGTGACGTCACCACTCGAAACCACTTTATTGGCATTGCCGTGACTCTCTGTGACTTCACCAAAACTGCAGAGCCGACGTACTTTGCTCGAGTTTACTTCGGCTGCACATCTGCGCGCGTCTGTGTGTTGGAGCGTCGCTCTCTGTCAACATGCAGAGAGGACAGATAAGCTTGCGATTACGCGCTCCCAGGTACCGGAATTTGGTACCGAAAGATAAATAATCTTTTGATACTCATAGAATCGAAGTATTTCGTTTGGTGACTTAAAAGTATCGCCCAAAAATGTGCCCAGCCGTATTTTGGAACTTCTACCACTACCTATACCAACATGGACAACTCAAAACGTTTTAGTCAACTTGTAGACATAAATGTATAATGGTATAAATGTTTAATTTAGGCTTAATCCTTTTTTAAATCAAGCAAAACTCATCTTTACTTTAACAGTTTAACTGACTTTAGCAGTTTAGATTACTGACACTCAACTGTCCTGCTATTACTACAGACTTGTGAACTAAGCACAAACACTTGAATGACCGGCTGTCATACAGACCTGCAGCAAAGGACCACAGGGCGAAGTCGAACCTACGGCCGCTGCGTTGAGGAGTAAATCTCTATGGGCGCCTGCTCTACCAGGTGAGCTACCCAGGTGCATGATGAATGCAGTTTTGCAGTTAGTCCGAGTAATTAAGTTAGTAAAGTAATCATTGACTTATTTCACTCTTCAAATACAGTATTGTGCTGGAACGTCAGATGTCAATACCACCTTGGATACTTCCTGATGCCACAGTAGATTTCACATTATGAGAACTGTTAGAATTTTTTGAGACTAACGTCGTGTTCTGTTGGATCTCTGAGGAAGGAGGCTCGAGGGTCGAATTGAGAATTTAAGAAAAAGGTTTAATGCAACAGAATGATGAGGATGATGAGACAAAGACATAGACAAAGACAAGGACAACATGAAACATAATAACACTGCAGCTGACAGCGGACTGATCCACGCTCCCCCTGACGGAGTCACGTGAATGCAGTCCCGAATATCCATGAATCGCACTCATTTATGCCGTGCACCCGGGGGCTGCTCCTTTTCACCTGGTGCATTCAAATCCCTTCTCATTGGTCCGTTGTTGTCATGACATCATGCCGAGCGCACCTTTGCTGTCCAATGAGAGTTAAAATGCTGGTAGACTCTGTCACTTTGGGGGTCGTTTGTGGTGACAGAACAAAAGGTTCTGTCGTGTAAATGTGAAATTCTATCATCAATACAGTTGAATCAACATTGTATTGTCTTAGCCTAGACTAAGACCCCAGGGGTAGGAGACAAGCGGCCTCCTCCAGGTGTGTAGCAGGAAAGCTCTTTTTCATATGTTAAATGCCAGAATTGACCTCATCAATTCTTTACAGTCAGTGGTAATGAGGGGGGAGGTGAGGGACAGAGATAATGCATTTTTCCTAAACCTGGTTCTTTCAGACATTTTAACTTTTTTAAACTCAACAATCCCTCCTTTTTCACACCTTTGGTGTGAAAATACTATAAATGTAACTGAAAACAATGTCTTGTCTTATATGAACATAAAAATATAACCAAAAATGTAAACATCAGCTGCAAAAGTTGTAAGAAACAAACATGATTTTACAAACGATTCATTTTCTTTTGACCTCATCTGACTCCTTGTCTTGTAAACAATGCAATGTTCTTTAACACAACTGTTGCTCCTATAGCTGATATTACTCAGTGATTAGTGACTAACTTTTGAAACAAAAACAAATCAGAAGATACTAGAAGTCTTTGACCAGGTGAAAAAAACAATGGGAATTTAAATCATTTAACAGGAAGGAGAACAAAAAAAAAATCTAGGAAGGAAAAAAAATCTTAAAATCTCTAAATCAAAAGAATAGCATATCAACATAAACATGTATAATCAGAAGAAAACAGATAATCTCCTAACTAAATGTAACTTTCTAATCCAAATCTGCACAATTAACCTTATACTTAATCTCAACTCTGTTTGAAGTCCATCTTTTTGAAAGTTCCTTGTTCACTTTCGTCTAATCTGGAAACAAAGTCTTTGGGAAAAAAATAAAAAATCTCAGATCAGTTCTGGTTCATTAGGCTGCATGATGTCACCGCAGCTGGCCTGCGCTCCATGATGTCACATTTGTGCGCCCGTTCAGCTGCCGCTGCTGGATGTTCAGGTTCTTTACCGGTTGGATGGAAAGGTGACTGAATGCACCCTCTTTTTATCAACACCTTCCTTTTCCCTCCTTTTCTGAAACATCGTTTGTTTCAGAAACATCAAGAGGAAAGATGATGGCGCTATGCCTAATGTGCCCCTGAGTGGAACGCATCATGGAATCAGGACACTCCCTCGTCCGACACCTGGTGTGGATGTCATCGGGTCTAACTGGGAAACATTGGGATGGACCAGCTGGGTGTGCCTCCACTCCAGCACCTGGAGTTGATCTGGTCAGCAGATGTCAGCATCAGGAAGGGGACTCCAGTCTCCTCCTCTTTGCTGACAGTGTCAGGAGCCACCACAGGAAGTCAGCAACAGCGACGCTCCAAGCTCTCTGTCGGCGTCTGGTCAGATGTTTGCTGGCCCCTGCTGGGCTGTTGGTCCCATGCTGTGTGGGGTGTCCTTTACTGCAGGGCTGGTAGCCTAGTCAACAGCACCCAGAATAAAACTTGCTCCACCTGGATCTGGATTTCTTGAACAGCTGAAGCCATCAGTCTCTGCTTTCACCTGTGAATAAATGGTTTTGACAGACTTTCTGCTTTTCAGAAGTCATATTAGTGTTTCAATCTGGGAGGAAAGAACTGTGATATGAGTTTGTCTTTGATCTGTCCATTCATTTCTCTTGGAGGAGAAATGCTTTCCTTGATCTCTGTGTTTTCCAAAGTCCTTAACACAATGGGCAAAACTTCAGTCCAAAACACAAAAAAATATGAAATTACCCATCCAAAATCATCAGTCCATTGAAAATATACGTACATATCACCAATCCCAAATACACATATTCAAAGAATAAAACCACCGCAATTCTTCACTATATAAAATTCCCAATATCTCTCAAGGAGGCTGGGCTGCTGATTGATCCTTTCAATTTAAAATTCAAAATTTTGACAAATTTTCCAACAGATTGCTATTTTTTGGAGCAAATTAATGTCAATATCAGTCTTGTATCACGTTCTGTGCCACAACACTCTCAGAAGAAGTTTGTTTCAACGTTCTGTGTGGCCAGCACAGAAGTTTAGCAAATTTTCATTCTCACTTTTTTTTTAAAAACATTTTTACAAACTAGGAGAAAAATAAAAATCAAACCAAAGAGAAACAACAGCAGAAAAGCTACCGTCTTGACTAAAACGTGCATCCCCACCCCTACAGAAAATCAAAAGGTTGAGTGAAAGAAAGAATAAACCCAAACAAAGACATCATGAAAAACAAATTTCAGAATGAATATAAATGCAATGAACTCAAAAATGTGGAAAACCTCTTATTTATCATTTCAAGTCAAAAAACAAACCAATTTTGAGTCAAAATGCCAAATATGCATTTACGAATGTGTCCATTTAAAACCCTTATAAGCTACAATTCCTCTCTGGAACTTTTCTTCTAATGTCAAGTTGCTTAAGGCAGCTCAAACTATTCCCACCACTTTTCAGTTGACTTTACTGGAATGTTTAATTTGACTTGTAATGACCTCTATCAAATCACTCTGACACAATGTTACTCAAAACACCAACCCAAAAGAATAAAAGAGAACGGAAAAAGAAAAACAGATTAATCCAAAATTCAAACGCACTTATCAATTACAAACATTTGAGAACATTACACAATGCTGAATGTCACCATGATTCTTTGATGAGCATTCACTATTAAGACTGTCTGAGTATATATATGGATGATTTAATCTGTCTGCATCGAGGTGTGAAAACCCCAGTCCCTCCTTGGGAGTCCTTCATTAACACAGGAGACAACAAGTGAGGTTTTGAAAGAGCAAATTAACACTTAATCAGGAGCAGGAAAAAGATTTTAAAGTTAAACCAGACTAATGTATTCCTTTGTCCCCATAGGACAACACCAAACATGAAATAGAAGATGTAATCAAATGAAACTAATTATTTTAATGTCCAGTGTTTGACAAATTTTCAACTGCTAGCTGCTCATTTATGCATTTTCTGAGGCACTCCAAATCCCTCTTTACATTGTTTCACATCAACCATTCACACTTTTTCAGCAGTTCCTCACAAAACATCAAGCCAGCAATTCTGTGTAGCATTTCAACATGCCACAATCTCATCAGAAATGGAACTCTCACAGTTCAATTTCATCAGAGGTAATCTATTGGGGTGTTTAAAAATAAAATTTTCTAAAAGAGATCAAAATGTGATTGAAAATCTTTTCCCCTCCCTTTGCCGCAGAGTAAAACTCAAATTTCTTTGTTTCCAATTTAATTCTCCTCTTTATGAGCCAAGTTTCTACTGCTTGAGCATGCACGTTCCCAATTCAACAAATCAAATATCCATACAATGAGTTATTTACAGTCATCATCAGCACAGCTGGAGCCGCCTTCTACCAGCTCCCAGCAACACAGCCAACCTTTGCACCAGGCTACGTTTTATCACAAAACACTCAAATTACACTACTTAAATGTATTTACATTAGGCGCTCTGTACAATTCCTAAGTGTATCTTTAACACAATTCAACTATATAGATCAAATTATTTCCTATTCTTACTATGGTCACGAGGAAACAACTGATGAACCCTGTTCTGGGTCTTACTTCGCCGTCGCCGCAAAGCGCACCAGGCCTGATCCTCACAGTCATTCGACTGGCTTCTAGAGACTTTGTTCTTCCTCCGTGCCCCACAGAGACTAAAACTCTGTCGCCGTCCCTTCGGTCTTTTTATTTAAAATTTATCACGGTTCTAACCTGGTCAACTTTTACTGAACATTTTACAAATTTTTCTTGTGGCCGGTCGACTTTTTCACGATCACTTGAATCTTAAATTTAACAGGCTAAACTAGGTCGGCTTAATACGATCACGTAAATCAAACATTTACACAAGTTCACCAGGTCGACTATCACGATCACTTTAAATTTAAGATTCAACAGGCTTCACTGGCCGACTCAAACGGACTTTCTAAAACAGTGCACGCGACTCAAACGCTTAGATCCTCGAGACCCTTTTTCAGGCTTTTAAGCTTAACTCAATCATACTCACTACTTGACAAACAGTCACACACACCATTGCTTAAGCACATCCTCATCACTGCTTCAGTTTCAGTTTGGCATTACTTTTACAGACTTACGGCGGTGATGTCTACTGAATCTACACGTCTAAATGTTTTCACATCTACCTAAGCTACGCAGCGTTTTGATAAAACAGGGTCTCTGCTCACCTCTCAATTTTTCGGGCCCATGTGTAGATTCAGCAACTCACCATGATCCAGTCTTTTGAATTTGTCCGTCCTTTTCCTCAGAGAATCCACGTCTGGGGTCACCATCTGTTAGAATTTTTTGAGACTAACGTCGTGTTCTGTTGGATCTCTGAGGAAGGAGGCTCGAGGGTCGAATTGAGAATTTAAGAAAAAGGTTTAATGCAACAGAATGATGAGGATGATGAGACAAAGACATAGACAAAGACAAGGACAACATGAAACATAATAACACTGCAGCTGACAGCGGACTGATCCACGCTCCCCCTGACGGAGTCACGTGAATGCAGTCCCGAATATCCATGAATCGCACTCATTTATGCCGTGCACCCGGGGGCTGCTCCTTTTCACCTGGTGCATTCAAATCCCTTCTCATTGGTCCGTTGTTGTCATGACATCATGCCGAGCGCACCTTTGCTGTCCAATGAGAGTTAAAATGCTGGTAGACTCTGTCACTTTGGGGGTCGTTTGTGGTGACAGAACAAAAGGTTCTGTCGTGTAAATGTGAAATTCTATCATCAATACAGTTGAATCAACATTGTATTGTCTTAGCCTAGACTAAGACCCCAGGGGGTAGGAGACAAGCGGCCTCCTCCAGGTGTGTAGCAGGAAAGCTCTTTTTCATATGTTAAATGCCAGAATTGACCTCATCAATTCTTTACAGTCAGTGGTAATGAGGGGGGAGGTGAGGGACAGAGATAATGCATTTTTCCTAAACCTGGTTCTTTCAGACATTTTAACTTTTTTAAACTCAACAGAACAGAATAATGATAGTAATTTTATTGTTAATTAACATACTATACAGGCATAAACTAGGAGTAGCACGTTCCAGAATTTCATCAAGTATAGGGAAAAGGATTAGTGATAATTATCACTTTACACAGGAGACATTCTTCCAATATTGTTGGCAATACAATGGATAGAGCATACAAGACCATCGAGACCAGTCATTTGTTCAGACTCAAGCTCATCACTAGCTAGTTTACAGCACAGTCATTTAGACAGCAGACCATACATTTTGATAGAAGTACAACAAACATCATACAGAATTCAAATGATGGGTTTCAACAGTTATATTTTTAGGGATACAAGCGCACATTGGAATCAAAGGCAATGAAATGGAACATTTTTGGCAGGTTTTAAAGTAGGCTACAAAGAATATTTACATTGATTTTGGATCATTATTAAACAGAGATGGAAGGAAAGGTGGCAAAAGCAACGGGGAAGAGAGGAAAGGACGACGTTTTACAGCGTTCAAAGGAAAGTGGGAGGAATGAAATGTGCACGAAAGAGCAGGAGAGAAGAGACAATACTATCAAAACTTAGATTTGGACACACTGGACTAACCAGTACACTGTTCAATATAAGTAAGCATGATACAGGTATTTGGTCATAAACAAAAGTATTGTAGAAACTTAAATTTCAACCTGTCAGGAAAATGGTTCGAGATGACCAATTACAATTCTTCCTCTGTGAAACAGGAATGCATGTACAATGTATTATGGCAATCCATCCAATCGTTGGGATATTTTACCCTGAACCAAAAATGTACCTGATGAAAAGTCTGGGATGACCAACGCCATTAGGATTCATCATCTGGAAACCATGATGTCGCCAATCAGCATGCTCTCTCAGAGATGCAACTGGGCTGTGTCAAGTTACTGTACTGTTACGGTTCTTGTTTCATATTAAAAGTTAGCTATTGGCAAATCACATTAAGGCTTCCATCATGAAGCAGCTTCAGAAAATGCATTGTAGTCGCCATCAAGATTAATGGTGTGATTGTTCACCATACAATACCTTTGCATGCACAAGAACCCTTTCTAGAATGTTTTTTTGAAGAGGATCATTTTTAAATGTTGCACGGGAATGGTACGTAATGGTAATGAAGAAAAACTAAATGAGAGGATGTTTGAGCCTTTTCTCCATATACTGTAATCTTTACTCTTAAATGTTTGTCTTCGGTCAACAAAGATAGACCATGGCTTAGACCTATTTGGAGAGGAGAAGTGATCTTTGCTAGGAAAACGATGACCACTGATCTAACAGAAGATGTGAATATATTTCACTGGATAAGTGATATATTTGGCCTGCTGATGGCTCTAGAAGATGAATAGTCATGGGCTCAACAAAGGCATTCATCATATTCAAATAGTATTCATCCGCTGATGACTATATAAGTCTCTAGAAAATTCTACTCCATCAAGTAGTTGCTTTGACATTTCATTTTAAATCAAAATGTTGAATGAAAGAATTGCCATTGCCATTCCTTGAACTACACAGCAATAGTGGTTAAAAAGTCCATGTACAGGTTAAGTTACACCAAGCTTTAAACTATTATATTTTAGGTTTTTTCCTTCTAGCTTAGGTAACTCTTGCAGAATATTAGCAACAGGCAATATTTCAAGCATATTTGTTGCAAGCAGGTTAGGATTGATTGTTGATGAGGAGGAAGGGGGAGTCTGGGGAAACCCACAAGGAAGGGCAACTGCTCAATTCAGTCCTCGCCTTATAATTTGTCTCAGCAGCCACTTTTTTACGGCGTTATTCTATTGCATTGTACCTTCTCGACTATGCTCTACTCGCCTTTTTTATTTTTCCATTATAAAGAAAGTCCCTGGTACTAGCTAACAGGTACTTTTTTTTAGTATCACCTTCGTCGAGGTTCCAAGCGAGCTGAAGAGATATCAAAAGGTGACGTAAAAACCTGCAGACTACTGATTGGTTGCAGAAAATCGTCACTAATCGCTGCGTCATCGTTGCTAGTAACAGACGGGGGGTGTCCTGAACAAACCCTACATTTTTAAATAGTTTAGCCAGCAATTTCTTTCTTTTGCTGCCTCCAGCTTCGTTTGACACACCTTCAACGTTCTGGGTGTTGCGTTATGTCATGAGTGTTTTCTGTGGCGTCGTTATGACGACCAGCCACGCTCGTCTCACACATGAGGCGGTACCAAATCTGTAATGAAAAAAGGAAGACGACGCACTGCGGTCGAGCGGAGCTGGTACTAGAAGTGGGCAAGCGCTGTTGGAGGAGCCGCTGGTCAGGGGCCATATGCCAAAGAGGGTGTGTGTATATATGTGTATGTGTGTGTATATATGTGTATGTGTGTGTATGTGTATATATGTATGTGTGTGTGTGTGTATATATATATATATATATATATATATATATATATATGTACAGTTGTGGTCAAAAGTGTACATACACTTGTAGAAAATCACAATGTTATGGCTGTCTTGAGTCTTCAATAAGTTCTACAACTCTTATTTTTCTGTGATAGAGTGATCGGAACACATACATGTTTGTCACAAAAAACAGTCATAAAGTTTGGTTCTGTCATAAATTTATTATGGGTCTGCTGAAAATGTCACCAAATCTGCTGGGTCAAAAATATACATACAGCAACAAAATATGTCAATTTTGGTGATGTAGCGAGTTGTGTCAATCAAATTAGCTTCATGTCATGGCCTCTTCACTTCTTCTAAGTGATTCTGATTGACTACAGCTGTTGACTTCTCATGAGCCCATTTAAATAGGGCTCATTTGACCCAGTGATTAGACTCAGCTACAAAAGCTACAATGGGAAAGTCAAAGGAACTCAGTGTGGATCTGAAAAAGCGAATTATTGACTTGAACAAGTCAGGGAAGTCACTTGGAGCCATTTCAAAGCAGCTACAGGTCCCAAGAGCAACTGTGCAGACACTTATACGCAAGTATAAAGTGCATGGAACAGTTGTGTCACTGCCACGATCAGGAAGAAAACGCAAGCTATCACATGCTGCCGAGAGGAGATTGGTCAGGATGGTCAAGAGTCAACCAAGAATCACCAAGAAGCAGGTCTGCAAGGATTTGGAAGCTGATGGAACACAGGTGTCAGTCTCCACAGTCAAGCGTGTTTTACATCGCCATGGACTGAGAGGCTGCCGTGCAAGAAAGAAGCCCTTGCTCCAGAAAAGGCACCTTAAGACTCGGCTGAAGTTTGCTGCTGATCACATGGACAAAGATAAAACCTTCTGGAGGAAAGTTCTCTGGTCAGACGAAACAAAAATTGAGCTGTTTGGCCACAGCACCCAGCAATATGTTTGGAGGAGAAAAGGTGAGGCCTTTAATCCCAGGAACACCATGCCTACTGTCAAGCATGGTGGTGGTAGTATTATGCTCTGGGGATGTTTTGCTGCCAGTGGAACTGGTTCTTTGCAGAAAGTAAATGGGATAATGAAGAAGGAGGATTACCTCCAAATTCTGCAGGAAAACTTAAAACCATCAGCCCGAAGGTTGGGTCTTGGGCGCAGTTGGGTGTTCCAACAAGACAATGACCCAAAACACACATCAAAAGTGGTAAAGGAATGGCTAAACCAGGCTAGAATTAAGGTTTTAGAATGGCCTTCCCAAAGTCCTGACTTAAACCCCATTGAGAACATGTGGACAGTGCTAAAGAAACAGGTTCATGCAAGAAAACCATCAAATTTAGCTGAACTGCACCAATTCTGTCAAGAAGAGTGGTCAAACATTTGACCTGAAGCTTGCCAGGACCTTGTGGATGGCTACCAAAAGCGCCTAGTTGCCGTGAAAATGGCCAAGGGACATGTAACCAAATACTAATGTTGCTGTATGTATATTTTTGACCCAGCAGATTTGGTGACATTTTCAGCAGACCCATAATAAATTTATGAAAGAACCAAACTTTATGACTGTTTTTTGTGACAAACATGTATGTGTTCCGATCACTCTATCACAGAAAAATAAGAGTTGTAGAACTTATTGAAGACTCAAGACAGCCATAACATTGTGATTTTCTACAAGTGTATGTACACTTTTGACCACAACTGTATGTATGTATGTATGTATGTATGTATGTATGTATGTATGTATGTATGTATGTATGTATGTATGTATGTATATGTGATTGTTGTTTCTGTCCTTTTAATACACAGGAATACAAAACCTTTTCTGCTGTTACTGATTTGTGTCTAGTTTGGCAAATAGGGCCTTCTGCCCTAGTGAGCTACTGAAACAACTTGAAAGGAAAACTCAAACATTTTGGAGCTTACAAGCCTGCACATTAGGAAGCAAAAGAAAATCTAAAGAAAAAGTTGTTTTCTGTGGGTAGATTTTGTGCGGCTGATTCAATCAGTATGCTGTTGAGGTTAAGAAGCTGAGCAAAAGTCAGAGAAGTGTGAAGAGGAAAAGCTCCCCTTGACGCTTAAACTATATACAGGGCTGTCATGGAAGGTTTCTTTGTATAGATGAGAGTCCATCGGGGCACCTCTCTCAGGGAGACAGATCCATAATTCTGCAAAAACTAGTTGTGCTCTTTGGCTTGAAACAGCAGTGTGCATGCTTGTATTCACTTTTGTTTTGAAGATAATAAGCAATGGCATAAATCTGAGTAATTGGAGGGTGATTAAATAGGAACCCTTTACTGTGCTTCACACGTCCACCGACTTCTAACGAGCTTTTAAAGTTACTGGAAGTCATTCATTTTCAATGGAAGTCGGCTTCTTTCAGCTGCAAGAAGCGGCAAATCTGTCGGCGTTTTGAGCGTGTTGAGCGTCAATCAGTTTTATGGTAATGAACTATGACGCGGCTAACGCCACCAACCAATTGGAATAAAGTCGTCCTTTGCGCTGGCTGATTCCGGAGAAACATACAATGTAAACTATTGTTCCTACCAAAACATTAATTCTGAGCTCATAATAACCTTGGCTGGGTTACCTATCATTTATGATTATACAGTTGATTGTACATAAGGACCAGTTAGCGTTAGCTGCCGGCCACATCGTCTCTAAAAATGCTTTGAACATCGATTTTTTGAAGCAAGGTGGTAAATTGATGCGGCATTCTATTTTAGAAGAAAGTTTGGCACACTGCCTTGACTGGACATTTGTGGAAATATGGACCACCTGAAAAGGGCAAGATAAGTGAAGCTGCATGTCTGCCTGCCCATTTCTGTTGCTTATGCCACAGCTATTTTGATGACAGGCAACCCATATAGCATCCTAGTTGTTATACAGTATACTTTATTATCCTAGCTCCATTTTCTTTTTTTTTAATGGGGTATTCATCTTATTGTCTTAGAGAAAATATTTCCAAGTCTAAAACAGCATGAAGGTTCAAGAAGATCATAGAAATGGTAATAAGACCATTCTTTTCAGTAACAGTAGGATTATATTTTGACTATTCAATGCAGTCACTAGTAATGTTTTCTGAGTTGCACATCCACTGTTCCAAAATATAAAATAATAAAATGCAGTAAGGCTCTCAGGCATTCTATATTACTTTAAATATTTATTGCTGCATTGAGGACTGAGCCTCTGTATATGGGCACATGCTCTACCAGGTGAGCCACCCAGGCGTCCACCTTTTTGTGTGTTTTGTTTGAAAAGGTAAACTCTTTAAATATGCATGTGGCACCTGTTTACGTCAATGATAATTTAAGGCTTTCTCTGCCACTCCTCATTCCCTAACTAAGGATTTTTTTTAGGAGCCATTGTTAACATAACCCCTCCAGAACTGTGTAAAAACAGTCGTATTATCAATGTTAGAGCGCAGAGCATCAATGTTGTTTAGTTATTCCCGTGTGCGAGTGGTGCAGGTTGGCCAGTGCTCTCAAAAGACTCATTTAGTCTAAACAAAATATGTAACATTATAGCAAGAAACCTTTTGGGTTTTTAATATTTAAGTTTTTAGTTAATAATAGTGCTTAAAACCACTGAGTTGACTTATAAAACTAATCGAATGTATCAATATGACTAAAATGCAGTCGGTTAGACAGTTATGTTGGTTTTAATAACCTTTTAATAAATTTCCAGCCCTAGACTGTTAGAGGCAACAAATACCAACCAGTAACTAGAGTCACTGGCTTCCTACCAATGAACACTGCCAATTGTGTTCGACAGGGCCAAACTATTCTGTGGACTGTGAACATAATTAACACCTCGCTGTGACTGTTGACTGCTGATCAGAACACGAGTAATTCATTTTGAGCTGTATGTGGGAACTTTCTGTTTTGTGTTTTAAATATTTATTAATTTAACTTAATTTTAAAAGTGCTGTAGTATAACTAGCATGAGACAAGTTATAATTGAGCTAAGTTTGGAGACACTACCTTATTTAATCATTAAATTAATAAATATGTTTGTATCTCTTTTCGGTGTTTTTGTAGACATCCTTAAGCATCCTCATCATACTGTCGCTAGTATTAGCAGCAGAGAGCAGAAGCCAGCAGGCAGGTGTTATTTAAATAAACTCCTGGTGTACTTACAAACTTCCCAATCCTTTTGTTTTATGAGTATATAACCTATTTGTACTACTGTAGATGTTTGCTATAATATTGGGCATTATTAGTGGTGCAATTTACGAGATACACCCGTGGTTCCATTAGCGCCTGCACTAAGCCTATCAGCTGATAACGCTAACTCGCCCAGTGTTCAACCCAGGTAAAAAAAAAGCTTCTCAGGGGTTGTTTGGCTTGAGGTCGTGGTGCAAAGGAACCTAGGGTGAAAATAATCCCGAACCATCACTTTAATTCCCTACATGAGGGCAGCAGTGAAAGTGAGAGCAACCAACACATACAGCCTCTCTAACACATTTACTGAAAAGCAAGTTCTTAAATTTGCAATTGGTTCCTGCTTTCTACCTGTGGATTTCGTAATCCTCAGAGTCCCTTTGAATCCAATCACTCAATGTTGCTGCTGGCAGGTCAGTAACAAACACATACACACACCGATAGAACCATCATTGATTTAAGTGTGTGGACTGTACAGAAAAGGTGCATTTTGAAATCCAAGCAGGATTCATCAACTGTAAAGGTCAACTAAAGTTTTTTCCATCACTGTCTGCACACTGCTGAGACATCCCCTACCTTTCATTACTCACTGGAAGTCACTTTGAAAGTAAGGTTGGTGGAGGGTGATTGACAGACAGATACTTATTGCTCTTGTCATGTGAAAACCTTAGAAATCCAAAACCCAAATGGTTTGCATAAAGCTAGTAACTAGGGGTGTACATCGATTTGGATTAATGTATTGATTCAATCCTCAACAATCCAATATTGTCAATGCAAAGTGAAAATATCACTACATCATTTTTAAGAAGTACTTTGTTTTGAAATTCCCACATTATATTTATTGTTTTTTATTAAAAACAGTAGTTTTATTTACATTTTGTTAAATTTAAATGTCTGGAAGAGCTTAGTTATAAAACTGTCAAATCATATTATGTGTTAAATGGGTTTATATCGTCTCGTATTGGTCGTAGGCCCCTAAATTGAATCAAAATCGTATATATATACTTTGTGATATTGGTAAATATTGTATCATTGTCCAAAGAATGGATATAATATCATACTGTGATTAAAATGTGTGATTGACATACCTACTAGTACTACTTTCATTACTGCATGGCTGCTTAGAGGATAATATTAAACCCTACACTGCACCTTTAGTACCACTTTGTACCAAACCAGACCATGCTCACCCAGAAAAGGACCCAACAGGTTGATTGTGAAAGCAGCTCAACGACCCATCTTGTTTGGCTTCAAACTTCATTCATCTCTAAAGCTGTTAGAACTTGTTTAACAGCAAACAGCTGTTGAATGTCAACAAATTAACGTTACCTGAAAACAGCATGTAGTTTTTCTTTTTAGCATCTCACATCACACTTTCAGTCACTATGACGACTACGGTCAGAAACACAGTAAAGCAGACGGCTCTGCAGAGTCTTGTAATTACGACTTTATGACTTTTTATAAACAGCTGAAGAAGCGGCAGTGTACGTAGCGGAAAGCCTGTTGTGCGTCTGCCCTATTTCTGATACCATGGCACTAGAATGTTTACCGTGGCGGGCCGTCATCAACAAAGAGGAAACACTGCTCAGATGAGTCTGTATACTAGTATTAATGTTGTATCATGCTTCAATAGATATCTAGCCCAAAATCAGGCTTACAAGACAAACTAGCATTCAATCAGGAGAGACATGTTTGCAGATATGCAAACGAGGTTCATTGTACAGCTCAATAATATGTACAAAGTCTTTGATTCGATTAGACTCCATTGCTATACAAAAGTTTTGTATATCTATATAGGGGTAGAGAACCATCAGACCCCCAATGGAATCTAGACACCGGTGGTTAGGTCTTCTGAAAGAATTTACGCTGAGCTACATTAGGTGTGACACAAATTATAGGAAATGTATATAAACATATGTAAATGAAATGTATATGTATGGAATATTGTATAGGTTTGTAATATTTAAGTAGTTAGTTAATAATAGTGCTTAAAACCACTGACTTGATTTATAAAATATCGAATGTATCAATATGACTAAAATGCAGTCGGTTAGACAGTTATAATGTTGGTTTTAAAAAACCTATTGTAATATTCCTATGCTTTCATACTTGACATGCATCTAAATAACTGATCTCATATTGTATGCATGCATTATTCAGTCTAGTTTGCCTAATTTTCCAAGCTTTAGAAATATAACTAGCCTGTACTTTGCCACTTAGATAGAAGTTGGACTCTGATTTAGCAAATGGTCAAATTTGCAGCAATGCAGAAATGGATAGTTTCTGTTGAATAGAGAGGGTATCAGGAATGAATAAATGTTGGAGCTATGAAGTATTCATGTGACACACCACCCTGCCAGCTGCACCATGATGGATGCCCTGACTGTGTTGGAGACTTCACAGGAAAGATATCCATTTCATTAGTACTGTATTTCCACGATATGTCCATCTGCTCAGCACCTCTTATTTCTCTCGTCATTCTTATTCCTCATCTTTCTTTCCAGTATTCTTTTAACATGGACATTTTTCATTACTGAAACAGCTTTCTGGGCGTTGGCTTATCATAGAGCAAAATGGGAATTAATGAAAGAGTGACAAAAAAGTAAGGAGGTGGTGGCAGTTTGTTGCCTACATGTTTTGTCCGAAGTAAGCCAATGCTACAGTACACTGTGACAATACTGAAGTGATTTGGGACCACTGTTTCAGGTTGTTCCTTCTCAATCACTGGCAGTTCGCTGCCAGGAAGTAACCAGGCGAGGGTGTGAGCTTTGTCAGTGTTGGACTTTGAGTGCAAGGCTGTCACTACTTCCTGGAGACAGTACCGACCAGTGTACCTTGTACATGCTGAGCTCAAAAATGTGTTTAATATAGGAAAGATTAATTTTTATCTTTTCTTGATAACTAAAGGCACAGCAGCTATTAGCCTACCACATACTGCATAGTACTGATGCTTAGGTCATTTAAAAAAGAAATTTGCAATATCAACTAATGTCAATGTCATGTCTAAAAATGACACAACCCGCTTTGCAAATACAGGTGTTCTTTGCCTGTAGTTTATTTTTTTACTGTTTGGGTGCCATCAGGCTCTGGATGTGATTCCATTGCTGTGCTGGGGGGGGGGGGGACTGTAGGTAGTTGAAGTGCTGACACTGATACACTCCGCTCTTCACTTTACTCTGGAGGAGTGAGGTTGCACTGCAAATGGAGACAATGTTAGTCATGGCAGTATACCACAGCAGTGATTTCATCTGGCAAAAAATGGAAAACAACAGTCATCCTCAAGTTTGGGCTAATAGTTTGATACTGACTGAGGTCTGACCATACTTTGTTTCAGAGATACTCGAATATCTGGATGCAAAGACATGGAGCAAACATAATGGCCCTCATTTACACGTTTATTTTCACGTGGGATTTTTGAAACGTTCACATCACACCAATCAGAGCGTAAGAATGGTCATACATTAATAAATGCAGCGGCTGGAAACGATCGTAATTTAATATCACGTCCCAATATATTTTCGGTTTTGAGGCGTCGCCCCTAAAATTTATGACATCACCAGACGTAATCCCACTAAGACGTGGCACTTTTCAGAGGTGGAGATTGAAACCCTGATATCTCAAGTTCATATTTAGCAGTTTAAAAACTGGAATTGAAGGCTGTAGGAAGAATTCAGAAAGAGATCACTGATGCAGTCAACAGTGTTGCCGTAGTAAATCAGACTTTATACATCCTTGACATTTGTATGCTATATTCCTAATAGTAATATAAAGGCTTATATTGCAATTTCTTAAGCCTACATGTAGGTGTACGTATATAAAAATATACACACTCTTTTTTATTTTAGATGTTTTTTTCATGAGTCAGAGTCAGGCAGCTGTAAACTGAGGGAGAGCGTGTGTCCTCCACCCCCCATGCTGACCCACCAACCCGACCCTGTCTCCTGACAGCAGAGGTGCTGGAAAAACAAACCGAAATATGTCGATCAATGGCAGAAAGAAATCGTTCACTTGTGGCTATTGACGACACCTGGAAAAAAAATAAAAATGTTGTGCATCGTTATGTTTCCTGTATTGAATATCATTGCCAAACATAACACTATACCTTTTTAAAAGCGAGGAGTAATAGCTGTCTCCTTCGTAGAGCCCCAGTTGGGCCTATGCCGGATCATCTGGCTCCATCACTACATTTATGGCACCCTGTCTTCCTGTGCAATGTTGTGCACAACCCCACAGGCTAAAACAATGTTGCAGAGTTTTTCTGGCGTGTATAGTAGGGCTCCCCCCGCTGATGCTACCCTTAATCAATCCGATAGAGCACCGCCACCGTGGCCTGTGTGTGTAGGCTACGTGTGCACTGTTGTACCAGCGCATAGAGGTCTTCTAAAAGAGCCCGATCCATTGCAATAAGTAATCAACTGATGACTTCCCCTTCTCCCGTTATGTACTGCACCACAAGTCCACACTAACTCGAAAACTTGCGTACATGAGTTCAGACCAGTTGTGAGATTTTATCGCAGCCTACACTCACGTTCAAATTGATAAATGCCTTGCTTTGCGTAGGAATCGGTGTACGCATGTCCTATGCCTGTTTTAGGTCATACACACGTATCATAAATGAGGGCCAATATCCATTTAACACAGTGTTGGCTGTGGACATCAGGCACACTGTGAACTAATACTCTGCTGTACAAACCATATACAGCAAATGCCTAAGAAAAGTATTTTTCATTTGTTCTAACTCTAATCATCTTTCAATTCTACCTCAAATGAAAATTCCCAATATGTAACCGAGTTGATTCAGGTACAATCACCTCAGCACTAAAAACAAGTGTCTGGGGAGAACAATTTAGATTATCTTCATTTATCATCCCGTTGTGAAAGGGATAAACCAAAAACGTTAGTCATATTTAATTGGAAAATATAATTACACCGTGATGTAAGGACAATTAGCTAAACTGCACACTGGTTTTATTATCATTTTCAACTGAGCAGATTGTTACACTAATGAACCTGACAATCACAACAACTTCACCGCAATTTTGACCAATAACCCGAGTTTCCTCGACTTCAACCAATCACATCAGTCCCACGTGCCAGACTTACCTTCAGTATGTGACTCTGAGAGCCACTGACCAAGCGGGAGTGACAACGGGTTGATGTAACATACGTACGTCACCAAGTTCATTTCCTTGGTTCTGATATGAAGACAAGACATCTCACATTCACCAACAAAACGTACAGCGAAAGACAGCGCAAAACATTTCAGACCGTCCTGCCAACCTTTTCGTATACATTTAACATCAACGTAAGCTGTAATGTTTTTTCCCTCTAAAGTTGCTGAAAGCTGCGGGTGTTTTAATCCTGTTGGCTCTCTGCAGCGGGCTGCTGCTCAGTTCCCCCCCGCGACTGACGCGTGCACACACAAACACACACGGTGGATGCAATAAGTACTTTATCAATCTGTATGACTGTATGTCCCAGGCCAGTTTAGGAAATTAACTAACAATGTAAAGATCAACCAGCCACTGACCGACATCTTCAAATTTAATTAATTCAATAGTAGTATAAGTATAATTTTTTGTATCAAATCCACCAGCCAATTTCATATTATACCAACATTTGCAGCATCCTGAGCCGTTTTGGTAATGTTACTAGGATAACTCAGCCAATAGTAGTTTTATTCTCCCGGAAACAAGTTTTTTTTAAATTTATAAGTATAAAAAAAAAATGCAACTTTTCATTATCTCTTGCAGCTTCATTGCAACAAAAATACCAAAGACATCGCAACTTTAATCGCAATTTATTTTACAAAAGCTCCTGCAGAATCAGGCATTTTGGGAAGCAACAATCTCACAAAAAGGCTGTGAAATCCTGGAGGGACTGACATAAAGTAATTGTTTAAAACTTTTATTCCTCCTCCATCAGGTTATTAAGTTCAGAAAGTAGCTACTTTAAATAGGATACTTATCAACAGCTTACATGATAAAGTATGTAACAATGGCTATTTATTATTTTATTCTTTCTATAGTATTGTCATTTGTCATGGTACACTGACCTGTCTGTTTTACTGATTTGTGCTGGATGTTGACATGACACTGATTTAACTACACAACCATGCAGTTACAGTAATAAGTGTAATTAAATACTCTTATTTTGACCGGCAACCTATCTAATAGAGAGCAGAATTAGGTATGGTATTACTTTATCACATATTTACACGAGCAGATGGCTAGCATTTAAGTCATAGCCTACATAATAACTCAGCAGGAGCACAGATTGGCCCAAGTAAGTTCCCTAAAATCTAACATTAGAGTAAGTAAGGAAGATTTTGCCAGGGGAAGTTTTCCTGTGTGTCAGTCCTAGTAACGTCCCCAATCTACTGTAAAAGAATATTGTAACCAATAGCAACCCATGGGCCAATCATCATCAAAGGCAAACCTTTTTTAAGTCGGGTGCTGAACCACGCTCTCACTTCTCTGCCAGTGAAGCCGCTGCTGCCGTGGTAACACAACTGTGGCTGCCTTATTAAAGCAGACAGTTCGGTGTGATTCAGTTTCTGCACACCATGACTAGTTGGTCTTAATATAATGTTCAATTATTTCCTCAAATTACTTGCTTTAATTACTTACTTGAAATTCAATCACTTTTCTAGATTAAACTCATTTTGAAAAGCATTATCAACACCATTAATATTATTAGGCAACACTTGGGGATTGTGTGTGGCTCCCGAGCCTGCAGTAACTCTGTGACATAATCAGCAGGTAATGAGTGTGTCAAATACCAATTCCACCACCTAGAGCTGGATTTTCTATACATGCCATTGGGCAGACAAGAAATACTGTATGATTACTGTGCTTCTTTTATTATACAGATAAACATGGTTGTGTTATGTTGATCCAATACAATGCTTTATGGCTCTATTTAGTTTCTATTTTATTTTATTCTATTTTAGTGTATGCATCTCTTATTATTTATTACTGTTACTTTCTATACGTATTTGTATTTCCGTTTCTATTCTACTGCTGCAACAGCTGAATTTCCCCATATCGGTCCAATAAAGGTGTGTCTTATCTTATCTCATGGCCACACATAGAATACCTTAAAACTGCCGTTCCTTGATATATACGTGTTACTTGAATAAAGCTGTGTATGTATATATCATTGCCTCTCTTTTCCTGTTTCCTTGAAATATATTATGTCGACTCCGCAGACTGTATATGAATCAATTCTGTGAGCGTAGTCAGTCCTCTGAATTACATTACAGTCACTCCAAAGCGGATGATTAAAACATGCTCTTCCTGTCTGCAGATTGCTGCTGTATATGGGAGGTCGCCTCCCAAGTACCAGCGTGACCAATTTCCATTTTATGTCCCGCTGTGACACAAACGGGAATTACTGTGACCCCCCCACATTCCTTGGCTGGGACATAATTTCCAGGCGTCCCATAATTAGGCTGGGAGGTAATCCCTCTCTGTCTCGTCCCTGCTGCATTTTTTCCTTGCGAGAGCTGACCTCTGTCTAAGATAAGGAGTACACCTTCCTTGTCTCGCTCTCGTCTCTTGGTTCGCACGAGCACTTCTGAGCCGAGCTGATAAACCTTTCTTTTGAGGAGACTTTTGTGTTGGAAACTCGCCCTCCATTTCTTACCGGCTGGTTGTCTCTCAGTCAATCAGCAGCCAATTAAGAAAACCTCATGCTGGTTCCCTCAGCTCCTCTGCCACCTTCTCTTTCTGTCTCCCTATGTGAATATCTTGTCTGAACATTCTTGTTCATTTTGACCATGTCTGAGCTTTATTGAAACATGTCATTCATGCCTGGAGAAGATAGATGTGTGAATGGGACAAACAACAACAACAACAACAACACACCCCATTGTGAAATGTTGAATAAATAAAATAAAAACAATGTGTAAGCTCAGAGTGTGCGGCCCTGCTGGACTATTTAATGTACAATTTGTAATTTTGTATTGCTGGGGGTCGGACACAGTTTGGGGTTGCTGTGAAATAGTGTGGGATCATGGGAGTTGTTTTCACCAGCATTGCAGCCATTGCAGTCAGCTTTTCAGATTGTTACGTTTTAAATCATTGTTTGTCCAATTCTGAATTAGTCTCAACTTGTTTCTCTGATAACTTTAGACAACCACAATGCTGACGCACGCGCAAAGAGGATACAACGCCATTGACAGGCTACCAAATGTAATGGTATGAATACAATTACAGATTTCTCTAGCTTTGAACATTGTTGGAAACATCTGGGATAATATAAGTACACATTACACAACTCAGCAAAATATATGACATAGGTCTAGTTTTTCGACATTTTTATGTGGAAATGTTAAATCATTAAACTGAAATAAACTTATACAGTTAAATAAATAATGTTACATTTGTTATGTGTAACATTTTTCATGTTTTGAGCAGTTCAAATCAAATTTCTTTTGCCTCCAGAGGCATAAATCTCAGAGGTGGATATCTCAATATCAAATTGAAACATCTGCTACATAATTCATAGTACCATAGTCAGAATATATGTTTTTGTAATATTGGTGAACTAATCCTTTAAGTCAGTTTGCATAAATCTTTCTTTGACAGTTTTTTTTTTTATATTTCTCTATTTAGTTATTCATTTCATAATAGAGGAGTCAAAGCATATTAAGAAACATTTCATGCATCACACGTATTCACACAGAAACTGAAGTGTTCTCATGTTCCATTTAAACAGCACCACGGCAGATGGGCCAAGTAAAAAAACTAAACAAAAACACATTTATTGCAATCAGAAAGGTCACATTTGCTTGGGTCTCTGACACGGATGAAGATGTCGCTTAGTGAGAAATGAACTTGTTTGTTGAGTGAAATACTCTTAGTGTGGCAGTTCTTTGACTCGATCAGGTTGTTTTGAAATATGTCAAGTCTTTAGTTTGTTCAAGCTGGCAGACAGTTTGATCTCTGACCCGTAGCTCCTTAAGTTGATCTTACAGATATGTCACTCAGAAAAACATTACCGGAAAGTATGATTGTAATCGTCTGATTTCTTCTGCTCATATTGAAATGTGTGGCAACCAACTTCTTCACTGTCCAGTTGTGCCTTGTTAACTTAATTTAAATGATGGATTATATTACTCCAAAACCAAACCTCAGACGTAAGCACATCAGTCAGATATGTGTCGCATTTTTCTGCCCACAGTTATGAAGGGAAGCTGCTAACACCTTCTCCCTGACTTCTTCTTCTGTCTGTTTATTCTCCATTCATCTGTATTCTGTATTTGTGATGTGTACTCTCCTTTCTTAAAAGTATCATTTTGGTGACTGTTTTGAAGCTCGCTGCTAGCAGCCCAACAGCATGCGGTTGTTTCCTGGTCTGCAGCAGGGAATTTCTCAACTGTATAATCCTTGTGCCTCTGCCGTGCCGTAGTACTACAGAAGGTCTTTCTGTTACCTGTGATGCTCTTTACAGCCATCCAAAGACAGCAGGTATCTGTTCCATCTGCAGTCTCTCACTGGAGTGATGTTGTCACTGTCAAGTAGGGGTGGAACGGTTCATGTGTTCATATTGAACCAAAACGGTACGGCGTCAGAGTTTGGTGCATGAATTTAAACAGAGAATACACGGTGTAGAAATAAATAAAACTCACAAGCGAATTAATTAATGTATTGCGGAACTAATGTAACGGGGAACTACTGTAACGGGGAACTACTGTTAGATATACAGGTTCTTCAGGGACACGTAATCTGTAGCCCTTAGCTCTGAAGCTCTGATTGGCGCGCCGTATGTAGCTGAGCTCCGCTTACGTATGTATGTGTGTATGTAAGTGAGTCACACTAAGGGTGAGTATGGCCACTGGTGACGAAGAGTTAGAGGCCTCTTTAAGATTGCAAGTTAGGGAAAACTTTGGTTTCCAGTTCCAGTAGTACAGGCGACAGAGTTGTAGATAAGACTGCTGTTGTAGATTAGTGTAACAACATTAGTTGGGACAGACGCCTTGTTTCTTCAAGCTAACTTTATTAGTTTTAGCCAGGCAGAGAGCAGCTTTCTGCAGCAAAAAATGGCTGGGAGACACCGTGATAACGTGGCCTTAATAAGGTAATTTAGTTTGTCTTTGCAGAGAACAGAGTTGCTAGGCTAGTCCACACAGCATTTCATGGGAGAAAACCGTGCTTTGATTTATTGGCATTCTTTAAAGATCCCATGGCATGAAAATGTCACTTTATGAGGTTTTTTAACATTAATATGAGTTACCCCATTCTGCCTATGGTCTTCTAGTGGCTAGAAATGGCGATAGGTGTAAACCGAGCCCTGGGTATTCTGCTCTGCCTTTGAGAAATTGAAAGCTCAGATGGGCTGCTCTAGAGTCTTGCCCCTTATGAAGGTTACCTCCCCTTTCTCTGATTTGCCCGCCCAGAGAATTTGGATCCACCAATGAGAGAGAGACATCATGGCTTTCAAACAAGCAATATGCTTGTATTGCTAATAATATATAATTTACATTGTTTGCAATATTAAAATAACATTTTAGCTGATATGCACACATTCACACAGATATTTAGATAGGTCTACTTTTTTCATCGCTGGCTTTTGGAGTTCGCTGTGCAGCAACCCCTTTGTTGGGATATAGTTTGTATGCACCGTTAGCTCAGCTGTACTTCATGGAGGGAGGGGCAAGTGAGTTTTTAAAAGGAGGTAGGGTAGAGGGGTCTGCAGAATACAGAGAATACAGAAATATGCACAGCCTGGAGGTCCACATTCTTAATCATAATACAGGCAGATGGCACTGTGACGGGCAGCATGATGTGATAGGGATTGTTCTGGTTCAAACATAAAGTTTAAAAGGAATTTCTGTCCCAAGTCTCGACAATAAAATTCCTCTGAGGACAACTGAGCCTAGAGCCTAACTGAGCAGTTTATTAATCAAAACTTTGAATTAAAAAGAGTTGTGCTTCATTCTCAAGAATTTTTGGCGTCACACACCGCGGAGGCTCTTGCTGCCGCATTCAGCGACATGTTTCGCGCATGGGAAATCCCGAAGGAAAAAGTACACGTTATTCTAACGGATAATGCCAAGAACCTGGTAAAGGCCATGCGGGATGCAGTTCTACCCAGCCTGCCGTGCGTGGCTCATACACACTGCAGCTTACCGTTGCCGACGGAGTTTTATCACAATGCAGCATCGCTGATTTAACAGCCTGTGGAAGACGCATCGTCGGTCATTTCAAACATTCACAGCTTGCCTACTCTTGACTTCAAAATATTCTGAAGCAACTTGGCCAGCCTATTAAGAGGCTACAACAGGGTGTATCCACCAGGTGGAACAGTACCGTTAATATAAAAACTTCGAAAGCCACGTTGTTGGAAGCGGTCCAGAACAGATTCAGTGACATTCAATCGAAGCGCCTGTATACAATTGCAATAGTGCTTGATCCGAGGTGAGAACTTCAGTCGCACATTTCTCTCTCTCTCTCTCTCTCTCTCTCTCTCTCTCTCTCTCTCTCTCTCTCTGTCTCCAGTTGTGTTGCTGTCAGAGAATGAAACTACAGTATATTTAAATCATGTCAATGTTAATTGAATATATTGAATTCTCTGAGCTCTAAGCTGTTTAAGATGTTTCTAACAGGATTCAGAATGTTGAAAGTAAATTCAAATTCAATTCAAATTAATAAAAGTAAACAGTTGACAATTCACAATACATTATCTTCTGTTCATTTTAATACATATAAATTGTTAAGACTATTAAAATTTTGTATATGACAGGGTAAATGGAAGGCTTCAAATAGACCCAATGATCGGTGATCGGTATTAATCAATACTGCTTTCAGCAATCGGTGATCAGCCCCAAAAATCTTGATCGGAGCACCCTTAACTAATTCCCAAACTGTCAATGCGTCGGGAGGAGCATTGACAGTTTTATAAAGGGGGTGAAAGTCGTGAATGTGATCGGCACTTACAGTCTAATGCACCCGTCTATTATAATGCGTTCTTTCTAATCCAAGTGTGCCACGGGTGCGCCAAGGGAACCAGGCCACAAGAGAGCCATGTGAGTGTGTGAAACGTGTCTCCTGGTCCAGAGCAACAAAATCACCCACCATACCTCATCATGTAAATTCAGCGTTAATAATAACAGCGTGTTCTTTCCTGCTTTGCATCAGGATTGGAGAGGAATTGACCCCCTATCTTTAACTTTGTGCCTAAGCTTAACTGTCACATGAAGCCGTCATTTCGTAAGATATCATATACATTGTTGTGTATACTTTTTCTTTTTTGCGATATCATACAAACCCATTCATGACAATGTGTTGGTGTGGATGTGTGTTGTTTTTCTTTTCTTTTTTACATTTTATTTGCTCTTCTTTATGTCTCATAGCAAGACTCAACATGCCGGGAAATGATGCCCCATACTTTTCTATGCATGTGGTATTGTGTGTGTGTGTGTGTGTGTGTGTGTGTGTGTGTGTGTGTGTGTGTGTGTCAACATGTGCAGTTGTGTGTGTGGGATGTACAGCAGCATTAACCAGCATGTCAGATGTTGCTCCCAGCTGAGTGAGGATTTAGAGACAGCTTAATGAACATTGTAATTTCACTCCCCGCCCTGCCAGCACCGCACTCTGTTTCTTTTTACTGTCAGAATGATGGTGCAGCTCCACAGTACTTTCTAAACTTTTAATCCTAGTTTTTATGAGTGCAGATCCCTCTTATCCCTGACTTAATATGCCAAAGCATTGATTTTCTTGCATTCATTCCGTGAATAATGGATAGTCCACCCTCTATGAAGGGACATACTGTACCTAGACAGTCTGGTAGGCTTTTCAAAGTTGTCTGATTGTGCAATAAAGGAATAATATGTTCATTAGAGGAGAATATTGCTGGCACGGCAACAATAAGTACCAATTTCCAAGTTTAATTTGCCATGGTCAATTATTAGAGGTTTACTTCTTGAAATGTACTGTATTGTTGTGCACTTCTAGCAGAAAAGGAGATAAGAAGAGAAATTCAATAGAACGACTGGGTCGTCTATAAATTCCAGGGTTAATTTGGCTGGAGGACATCCTGACATTGACCAGGACAGACATCAATGCTATCTTCTCAGATCACACCGGTGCCACGGGTTTGGATTTTTTAGCAAAGTACTAGTGGAAGCCGATGGAGAGACAGTAGGTTAAAAACTCTTAGATTTCATTAAGAAGTGATTTTGTTAGGAAATGGACAAAATGATAATTTATTGTGAATGTATTTTTTATTGTCATTGTGTGAGAACAACTTCATGCGGTGCTTGCATTCAAACTATTTTAAGTTGACATGCAACACATTTCACAGTGCTGACACTTTTTCTTTCTGTCAAATTATATGTGCATGTTTAAAAAAATTAAATAAATAAAAAATGAAAGGAACAGTTTGACCTTTGGGGAAATGAGAGAGTTAGCTGACCAAAGATCAAACCACTCTCATGATTATTTTAGATATGAGCTTACAGCCAGGAGTGGTTAGCTATTATGACTTGTTCTCACCTTGAGCTTTGGAAAAGGCACAGTAAAATAATGTCAGTCAGTGACTCTGGCAGGGGGTGAAAAGTTTTCAGATTCATTCATTTAAGCTATCATGACATTTATTTATTGATATATTTTTGTTTTACAAAAGGCATGAATAATGAATAATATTTTAATTCTTAAATATATAATTGTGCATTAATAACTTTCTAATAACAAATCTATAACTCTTAGAATCTTTACTAGGCATACACATCTACTGCCCTTCTAATTCGTGATCGTGATATGTTATGATACGTCTTAGATTTTGGATATCGTAATATGACATAAGTAGTGTCTTTTCCTGGTTTTAAAGGCTGCATTATATAATACAGTACAGTAATGTCATTTATGAACTTACCAAACTGTTGCCATTCTATTATTTGCCTTTATCCACTCAGTCTTTATATCCACATTACTGATGATTATTTATCCAAAATCTCATTGTGTAAATATTTTGTGAAAGCACTAATAGTCAACACTACAATATCGTTGTGGTATCGATATCGAGGTATTTGGTCACCAGTATCGTGATATTTGATTGTCTCCATATGGCCCAGCACTCAAACTAAGTCAAACTATTCAAAGAAACATGAGGTGGTCCCCAGTATATTCTCTATCTTGTAAAGGGTCCTTGGCGGAAAAAGATTGAGAAGCTACAGGTCAAAATAGCCTAAGGAAGGAACTTGTTTTGGTGGAAGATGTGTACGTTGAAAAGTTGTCACGCTCCCTATGCAGTCATGGAGTATGGAGAGATGCAACGACAGTTATTCTCCCAAAACGTCCCGAGTCCCCCAGTTTCCACACAGTGTCACAGAAACACAGAAAAAAGTCAAAAAAGTGACAGAGAGAGCCCGCTGAGCTGTTACAGCGCGCCGGTACTTTGTCTCCGGTGAAATGGCTAATTTTGAAAAACAGAATTTCAGGCGACACCAGAGCAATCGCGGAGGTGGAACATCGTGGATATAGACCATACTGTTTCAAATAGTCAACTGATTTCAATGTAAACCTTTTGAGGTGTTAAGTGGCTGGAGTTCTGATATGATGCGGGTACATCTGCTGCTGGACTTGGTCTTAGTCCATCATCTGTGTAAATCTGTGAAATCACAGTAAATATCATTTATTTTGATTGGCAGGATAATCATCACCCCCCCCCCCATGGCAGTAGACCAGTCACTTGTTCATTGGCTGGGCTCTTTTCATGTTTCCTTTGTTCTTTGGACATTTTCTTACTCTGTGTTTCTTTGTTTATTGAGTGCCTGCAGTCTGTATCTGTTGTTTCAGTGCTTAATACATTTGAACAGATGGAGGGCAATAAAAAAAAATAAAATCTTTTACTGTTTCAAAGTTTAGTGTTGCTTTTAAAACAAGAATAAAACAAACCAGTTGGCTAGAAGTTTTCTTATTTTGCCTTTGGCAGATACTGCAATGTTTGTCTTTTTGCGAGGCTGTTGCTCTTCTTGTCCATGCATTTATGTTATTGCGCATATGCATGCACAGCATTTTCAGTACAGTAAATTGATTATTATAAAATAAGTTATTCCCACATACCATTTGCACGGAATAATTCTCCAACAGTCCAGCTTAAGCATTGCTCCACTGCTGTCTGTCCCTCCCTCATGTCTCTCCATACCTGTCTCCCCTACCCTACTCCAAATTTAGTTTCAAAAAAACGCCTCTGGCTAAACTATTTAAAAATGGCGGGTTTGACACTCCTGTCTGTCGCTCTGCAAAAATGACACAGTGATTAGTGACGATTCTCTCTGACCAATCAGTAGTCTGCAGGTTTTCACATCACCTTTTGGTAACGCCTCAGCTCCCTTGGAGCCTTGACGGAGGTGATACTAAAATAAGTACCTATTGGCAGGTACCAGGGAATTTCTTTATAATGGAAAACCAAAAAAGGCGAGTAGAGGCGAGGCGAGCAGGTACCATGTAATGGAAAAACGCCATCAGACAAGTCCATAGAAATACTTAATATAATTATGCATTGCGTTAGTTCATGCAGGACATGGAAGTCAAAGGCCCACTAATTGAATCATCATTCCAGCCAGTCACAACCAATCACCGCCATTTTCACATCAGGCAGTCAAATTAAATGTCTCCCTATTCCTCTCTGCTTCCTGCTACTCCAATACTGCCTCACACCGCTGCTGCTGGCAAAGCTTGCCTCCACCACCCCAGCCTCCACATCCTGGTTCTGGGTGTTGTCACAGGTATTTTTTCCGTATTTTGGTTGGATCAACAGAAATGTCTGTTATAGGTACAGAGGATATACTTTAAATTTAGAGGATTTTCCGTTTTTGGATTAACAAAACTATAAAGGTACAGAGTATATATTACAAATCTACAGAAAAGTCCATAAACTTAACGGAAAAGGTACTTGTAATTTTCAGTCAGGATATTATGTGTTTTCTACAGATTTCTTTCAGTGTAATTGTAGTTTTAATGACTGCATCACCTCTGCCCAAGGTACCTTTACCTTTCAATGGTACCTTGTTACCTTTATTACTGCAGTTGCCTGATACATCTGATACAAAGCCCTGCTGAGGGGCAGAACTCTTGAATGCATCTGCATTCTCTTGGGTTGATCTCAGCAGTTTCAGAGGTACCACTTACTACACGTTATTTGACTATTTGGTCTCATTTACCAGAGGATGGAGCTGGGTCAAGAACCAATTACAGCAAGTATAGTGTAGTGATGGGGATTTTTGTCACAGTAACTATGTACTGAAGGAGCAAGAGGGGAATATTATTTGGTGAAGTAACTACTGAAGTAAAGCTAGAAGACATGTGAAGTGTGATGATTCATCCAGCTATGATGCTGCTGCTGCAGCCAGACAAGTGGAAGCTTTCCAATTAAAACCAAGGTGCTTGCTGTCAATAGGATTTTGTGTTCACAAGGTAGAAGTGCAACTTCTCTGCCATTTCTGGTGTTTTTCCAGCAAAAACAGGTCACATCAATGATAAGTGACCTGCAGAACATGGTTAGAACTTTACAGTATTGCCCATCAGCACTTGTTAGTGAAGGATGGCTGTGTTTTCACTTCCAATAACTCCCAAAAAGACTTCCAGACAATTTTGTAAAGCATGGGGAGCATCGTTTTAAATCTTATTTTAACATTTCAATCTTTTATGTCCAGCTTCCTCTTGATTGGCTTGTGTGCCTTTACATTTTTGGTGCATACAATTTATAGGTGTTCTGTTAAAGGTTTTATTGGTTTATACACAATTTGCCTCCACTAAACTTTCTTAAACCTCTGCATTCACTTACCTTAGACACACAAACACAGGAAGGTGCCTGCATCCGTATCCTTATTTTACGTGATGGGAGAGTGAGAACGCGTTGGAAGGGGCTGCACACTCTGCATGATGTTATTGGCTCGGGGTTACACACCCACGTGGGGCCTAAAGGCTTTTTGCAGACGGCCATAGACGTCCTGTCAGGGTCGAGCTCGGTATTGATCTTCTCATCTCACTCTTAAAAAGAAAGTGAGCTTCACAAAAATGTTGAGCTATTTTATTAAATGCTATGCATCAGGTCCAGTTTAGTAGCAGTTAATTGAAACTAGCTCAGCTGTGTCTTCTTCCACCCTCCGACTCTGTATGCTACCTTCAGTACTCTGTCTTTCTGACAGGAATTAATCAGTGAAATCTGTTTGGGTCTTACTGTGGCTGCTCCCTATTCCTGGCTCTTTTGTTACAGCTCTAAATGTTTTTTCTCCTGATTAACATGGATATGTTTTAACGATCTTTTTGAACAACAGCTGCAGTGGACAGCCCTCCTACACACATCACATTGTTCTGTGGCCAAGGGACGGCTAATCTCTTCTTAAAAGTAAGTGATGCTAATGATGTCAGAATACTACCACAGTCACCTTTCAGCAGTCATTTGAGGAAGAAGAATGTTTATTTATTTTAAAACAAAGTAAAGGCAGAAAGCTTTTAAATATTAGGCTTGTTTTAATAATACTTCACAAAAAGGCAGAGGATCACAGTGTTGACACTGGGGCTGCACAATTAATCGCAATTTTATTGAAATCGCAATATGGACTAGTGCAATATCCAAATTGCATGCGCAATATTCATTATGTTATGTTATATTATGTCAAAATATGTGTCAAAGCGTTAAAATAAAGTATTGTGTTGCTGCAGAGATGTCCTGGCCTAAATATCATATTCTACAGAACACATCTTTGTTTGGTACAGAACCTCGCAAAAATCACACTATAATCAATTTTTTTTCAACGAAAATGAGAATCCCTCCAATATTGTGAATCATATCGCAATCGCAATATCAGTCAAAATAATTGCAATTGGATGATTTTCTAATATCATGCGGCCCTAATTCACACATTTAGAATCAATCCACTCATCAAAGACATTATACGGGAAAGATGAGAGAATTAATGAAAAACCCTCTATCTTCAGGATTTGCCCTTGTTAAGAAAATAATAACCTTTCTAGAATTGTTTTGATGTTGAAATTTGACTTTAAACATATGCCCAATTATTTAATTTGTATAATGGGTAGTTTGTCTACAGAGAGATGGAGTAAGTGCAAGAAAAAAAACATAGTTTGACATAATTTTAGACAAGATTTATGTACATATAGGTCATTAGGAATTATTTGTGGCAGCAGTGCAACCGCGGCGCTGCAAGAAGACAACGGTGGCGAGTAGTATGGAAAAAAAAAAAGAAATGCTGCATAAGGAGGTTTTGCTGGGGTGGTGGATGGGTCAAACAACACAGGACTTTCACCCAAGAGACCGGGGTTTGGGTCCCGTTCTTGACCCACATACCACAGAAACATACATTTTACCCCCACGATCATTTTGTAAACTTAACTGTCCCGTTCTTGTACCGACCCACAGCATCAAAAAGTGAGTCCAACAGTCTTAATGCTAAAGGAGACTTTTAGAGTGAATAACAAATGCACATGCCAGAGGCACATGACCAAGCGTTTTTACACAATGGGAGAGTGAGAATGTGTTGTGTTCCTCCATGTTGTTTATAACAAAGTTAATTATGTGTATTTGGTTAACTTTATTCTTCATTATTTAGACTTAAGGGATGTTAAACTTTATGAAAGTTAGACTCAACAACACTAAAAAGGTAAACAATATGTAATCTATTAGTTCTTTAAGCCCTATTTGCTAAATCATAGCATAACACACATACACAATTAACCTCTTTTTTACCTTTCATCCGGTTCCACAATGAATAAAATGAATATCAGGTTGAACGTAAGAAATTCTTGCGAATTTCATTCACTCTAAACACAACAATTGTTTCCAGCAAACTTTCTATAAGTCATTAACTTTGAAACCTATCTTCTGCAGTTGCTTAACTTGTTGTTGAGTCAACAAGCAAAAATACGGACACCATCATCTGCCGTCGTGACCCAATTTGTGGTCGGAGGCTGTATTATTGTTACATTTTTTAAATTCTTTCAACAGAATTCAAGCCATATATTCAAGCAATTTGTTGCCACCTACCACCTACATTAATGAAACCACTACCATTTGTACAGCATACTTGATTGCTGCCGATTTTCTGGGGCAATGTCAAAACAGTCGTGTGTGTTCTTTTACTCTCATGATACAGAAGAAGTGAAGAAGAATAGAACAGAAGTGGGAAATGTAAAAAGTATTTCAACAAAAGAGAAATGTACATACCCCTCAAGGTTAATCACTATACTCTTTCTGCCTGTGTGTAGGAAAAGCTAATCCTGTCATATCTCACTCTACCTGCTGACGTTGTATCGATTGTACATGGATCCAACATCTGTCCCTGCCTTCTCCAGCTCCACACTTCTACACCTGAAGGTCTTTTGATGAATAATTGAATCGCATTAGTGTATCGACTGTCAACTGTCGACTGTAATGGTTGCTGATACCAATACAGCCTCTATTTGAAATTGTAGGCCTGCTTGAAAATATGACCTCAGACTCCAAATAAAGTCAGTCAGCATGTACACATTTTCTGTTTTCAATGCACATTTTTAATAAAGTTGAGTTTTTCCTGAAGAAATGTAAAAAAAAAAAAAAAATCTTATTATATAATTATATAAAAAAAATAAAAAGCAAAAAAAACAACATTGACAACAACACATCCTGAGCAGTAGGGGAAACCTGCCGTAGCCCATAGTCCGGGCCAGGTCATCGACTTTCCTCAGCTCTTCAGACATCTTTGTCAGGGCTGGCCATGTGCTCATGGAAGAAAAGGATTCTGGACCCAAAATGCACGACTCGACAGGGCAGATGCAGGTGTAGAATTTATTATGACAAAAAACAATCCAGGCTTGAAATGATGACATGATATGAAAATGACTAAACAGAACAGAACAGAGGACATTAAATACAGGGACAAACAAGTTCTATCAATCAACTTGAGAACCTGTCAAATCAATCAAAACACAGAGCTAGAGTTAACCAAATAAAAAAGGACTCCAAACAGGAACCCACAACCCTAACAATCCTACTCATAGACTCAGAAGAAAGTAGCACTGGAGAAGTGAAGGGTTTTGTAGTTGGTGTAAAGGAGCAATGTGCTTTGCCACATTTTTACCGCCCACAAAAAAAGAAAATGTTAAACCACCAAAAGAGCATTGGAGGAATATATAAAATCAAGCTCAGATAATTAAAGTACACATGTAGGTGAACAGTGTCAGTGTTATGTGCAGCAGCTTTAAATATTAGGTCCAAGATCACATCTCCATGTAGGCTTATCTTATATGGAAATTCAACTGGTAGCCTATTGAACCTCATGTTCATTATCCAGCATTGGCGTATAATCCAGCTGGCTCGGTTATTGAAGTCATAGAGTGTAAATGCTGTGCCAATCAAATATTTGTTTTTAAGAGAGGGCTCGGCATTAAGGCATTGAGGAGAAGTGGATTTTTTTTGTAGGGCAAGTGGAAGAGGAATTTTCTTGCCCTACTAAACTCAAACAAAATAAAATGCCATGTTACTTCCCGTTATGTGTGTCTGTTACCGACTTGAAACAAATAAATTTTTTTCGGGTAGAAAGTGAAATCGTAGAGAAAAAAAAAAGTTAGCACCAACATTTAGTGGCAAAATCCATTGTTATATAACAATTTCTGATCAACCCATATCAATTGCATGCTTAAAATAACATAGCGGTTCAAGCCCCGCCCATTTCAAGACAACCCGACCCACTTCCGGGTTAAATTATGTCCACTTCCGGGTTAGGCCCCGCCCAGTCCGAGTACAGATACAGATATTTCATGTGGTAAACAGATACAGATAATGCTGTACTCGCTCATTCCTAATTGTTATGTCTACAAAATAATTTTAGATATAGTGTAGTATAATTTCAAGTTCAAGTCACTGCTACCTCTGACACTGTACACGGAATGCAAAGTATTACTTTATATTATGAAGTCTGGAGATAATGTTTTTTGTTGAAAGGGAAATCTATTCTTGGGACATGTTTGTTTCTATTGTTTCAACTGAATTGTATTAATGTTGATAGTGTTTGGATACTTTGTACGAATTCTGCATTAGCAAACACACACAAAAATATATATATAATATATACACACAGTATATAAAATGATAAATCTTAACCCGGACAGGTGACTTTTGTGCATGGATAAGTGAAATGTAAATGTACTTGTCCAAAGGACAAGCCCTGTAAGATATGCATAATTCCTAAACACATGTAATGTTTTGAATTAATATTTACATTCAGAAAAGGCAAAAATTGTTGTTGAAAAATTCACCAGAAATGAAGCATTTGATGCTCACAATTTTCTGGGGCACGACCTAGACATCCCGGTTATAATGTGTGTCCCCCAATGTTGAAACAAATGTTTTCGCTAGATAGCTATCCACACATTTTATATGATATGTACATTTAAAGTTTTCATAATATGTTGGGTTTGTTTTATCAGTTTTCTCACATGCATGGCCATATCAGAGAATAGAGGCTACAGCATGTCTGATTCTAGGAAGTTAAGAATCTGGCACAAGTAATACCTGTGATCCCAATCACAGCTGCAGTCCCAGTTCCTCCTGCCCAAAGTCTTCAACATCATGGGGTGGAAACAACACAAGGACATACCCCACAGACTCTCCACACCAACACCTGAGGTACCTGAGTGGAAAACACCCCTCCAGGAGAAAAGAAGCAGAGAAGGAAAAAGATGAAGAACAGCCTGAAGATAATGTCCAAGCTGTGTAGTACAAAGACAGAAAGTTCAGTGCAACGTACAAAGAGGCAACACATACCTGCATGGTACAGGCCACGCTACAGGAATTGTCTTTTTTCAGCCTTGCAAAAGACCTAAAGCACAAGCTGGCATACAGGAAATGTGTCAGTGAGTGTCACCAACCAGGCAATCCCTCGGAATGCGTCCTTCTCCCGAATTTTGGGGAGGCTGAAGACACCGCTCTGTACTTTTTATTTTTTTTTTTTTTAACCTGCTGTTTAAGTCATAAACGGAGGATAGAAAACAAGAGATCAGATTTTAAAATTGATCCCCCCAAAACAAGATTTCTCAGGTCTTCAATATACCTGGTGACATTGCCAACATACCTTACAGTTTTGCACCATGAAAAGCCTTTAAAACTGCAACTTTAGAATGGCAGTGCCAATTAAAAGAGAGCCAACTATTCTTCCCATACTTAAACTGTTTTTGTTTCTGTTCAACGCATTCCCATGAATGGGTTCATAGGAAATCATCCGGAAAGTTATGCACATTAAAACGTACTGTATATCATATGAAAACTAGGAGACTGCCGGCTGGCCACGTGACATCGGCTACAGAGCTCTGTGCTACAGAGAGTCAGTTGCTAGCTGTTTCCGAGCTTTGTGGCGCAGCTATATACCGCCGCCACAACTCGGTCATATCAGCGGCAGTTAGTAGATCTGTTTAGCCGCTACAGAGCTCTGGGCATGCCGGCTATGTTGCTTTCGCATGGTGTTCAGTTACCTGAGAATAGGTGACGGGGTAAAGCGCCACAAGCAGTTGGTAATTTCGGCAGAGCTTACTGTTAAGTTTAGACAAGAAAGAGTCAGCATTATGCGGCGATGAAAGTGAAGAAAAAAATGGTTGGCAATAAAACACTCCAAGGAGCATGCATTACCTTGGTGAAAGTCTTATGTTTTCCCTGGGAAGCGAACTCCGCTTCTTGGCTTAAAAGGCTTGTTTGTTAACGCCCACTCCGACCTCCTCCCTACGCGGCTAGCCGCGCTCCTTTTACAGCAGTCGTCAATGTGGTGAACACAGCAACAAAAAAACGTGGAAATCATATAAATTCTGAACGTTTGGTTCATGAGAACAGGCTGTTCTGTTTCACCACCATTCATAACTACTTAATTTATTCAAGCTGTGAGCAGCTCCTCCATTTCTTTTGTGCATTGCATTGTCAGAGTGCAATGTAGATTGAAAAAAAAGTGTATGTGTGAGTGGCTGTTTGGCGTGCACTTTATTTTGTCACTTTCTCATTGTTCACACACTCAAAACATATTTAAACCTTCTAAGAATTAGACTCATCAGCCAGTACAGTGCAGCAGTAGTTCATTAACTTGCCTTTGAAATGGCATTAAAATGGCACACTAACCCCGTTTTTCCACTGGGTGCATCTGTGCTGCTTTTGTTTTGTCCTTCTCCATGCACCATCTCACACGGGCATAGAAGGGGGCTTAGAAGTGGTTTCTTGCTGCCTGACTCACAGATTATATTGTCTCTAAAAGTACTTTACAGAACAATCATGTGTTTATTAAGACAGTGTTTACCATTGCCAGGCACTCCTGAAATTAATCTCCATGCCTTGTCTTTTCTGGCATTGTCCTTTAAAAAAGGATTTGTGATGATATTGGGGTGGGGGGGGGAGAAACGCCCCGCGGCTTGCATGAAAATATACCTGGCCGTAACTTTAGCCGATGTCCAATAACTGAAATAGCCACCAGTGATTTTCTCTAGCATGAAATCCGTTCCAGTTTAAATTACCTGTTTACATCATAGGGTAATCTCACTCAATCTTTTATTTGAAACCTTATTATGACCGTGCTGAAACTTTTAACATGGACATGGATCAATGTTAAAACAATTTGCAGTAAGCTTTCATGAGTAATTAATTGATTCATGATGAAAATGATAAATACAGTAGCTTATGAACTGTATGAAAATTATAGCACTGGGATCAAAGAGGGGCTAGTGATTAGTCAATTAGACACTAGTCTTGCATTGCCAGGCCCTCCTTTACAGCGCTGTGAGGGAGGGTCTGACTAATCCACAAAACATTCCAGGATGGGACAAACGTGCTCTGTTTTTTTTCGGCATTACTTAAACCAATTACAATTGTCTTGGGCGGTGGTGAAGCGCCGGACAAAGCAACGGCCAAAGCAACGGCGCCTCTGCAAAACAGCCTCGGGAGGGAACTTGTTTTGGTGGAACATGTGTACGTTCAAAGGTTGTTTTAGTCTTGCAACAGAAAACTCGGACTAGACAGATAGTCTAGCTAGCTGGATTTACCGTGCATAGGAACATTTAGCTATAGTCCTCATAAATCCACCGGAGTTTAGAATGCCCAACACAAAGAAAGCGGAAAGTAACGGATATCCAGCAGAATATCCGCCAAGACCAGAGCAGTCATGGATATTTCCTACTTAGACACAAATACATGAGAAAATAGGGTCCAAGTTGAAAAATACAGAAACACCCCTTTTAATGCTTTTCTGCGTGTGATATGATGCAGGATAACGGTATGACTGTAGAAGTCAGGGAAACAAATGGAATACTCTTTGATAGAGGTAATTGTTGTGGAATTTCCAGTTCATGAACTTATGCTAGCGGATGAGGAAAATAAATCCCTGTTACAGATTGCCTAGAGATTGGCATGGGGTACTTTTCATAAGATCATCTCTCAATGCAAATATAACCAGCTATTAGGTTAAGTGAAATAAAACTATGCCAATCTCTAGGTATGGTGAAGAGTATGTGATGTGGGGCAATTTTAATTCCAAAGGCCAAGGGGACGTTATCAGGATGCGTAGTATCCTGGTTCCATGAAATAACTGGCTTTAAAAAATAAAAATGTGCCTGCCTCTATGGGAATTTAATATAGGGGTGTGTATAATTATGCCATCTGTACTTTAAGGAAGAACTTAAGCATGGGTGTATTCACTGTATAGCAAAACGCTATGATTCATAAATAGTCAGGTTTATAATTTATTTATCCTCAAAGATGAAACTCCTATTCACAGTAGGTACATAAAATTCTCTTACAATTGTACAAAACATAATTATTTGATCTGGTTTTCATGTAATGTCACAAGGGAAGGCTAAAAATAAAATTTAAATATGAGGTAATAATACAATATCCTTCCCCCTCCATTCCTTAACTCCTTGTGTCAAAAAGGACAACATGACACAACGAAAGACATTTCAAAATAATTTTTCTTTTGAGAAAACAAGCATTGTGTACAGAAAGAGCACCACACCAGCGAGTACCATCACAAGCCATGGACCATTCTGTCCCCACCTGCATACAAGAGAGAAACAAAACATGACATCATTTGTGAGAACATCATTTTAGCAAAATTGCAAGTGTAGAGAATTAAAGACTTCAGCAACCGTCTCCTGGTCAGTTATATGTACAGTATGTGGGTTGGTAATGCAATTAACTGTTGAATAGAGAAAAGGTAGTGGAAGGAAATTGACTTTTGGTTTTCAATAAAAATATAGACCTATGTCATACTGCTGTTCCAAAAACAACCAGTTTTCACCCATTTTTCACAATTACTGTTGGAGATTACATGAAATTAGGCTAGGTTTGCTATCGGAGAGAGATTAACAATAGTAGCAAACACACACTGAGGTAAAGGAGGATGATCAACCTTTCTTCCCTCTATGAGGTGTGATTCCTTTTAGACTTAGACTTCTCTTTATTAACCCTTTTGTGATGACTCCCGCAAGGAAATTGAAATTCCAGCATCAGTTTTTGCAAGAAATACAGTAAAAAACAGTATAGAGAAAAACAATAACAGTAGTAATAATAATAATAATAATTGTGACGTAACAATTCACTGAACTAAAGGTAGCAATACCACCATCATTTGCAATTATGTTTTCTGGACAACCAATTAAAGTCCAATATTCACTCTCTTTTCTCTCTCAGCTGACTAGTTGAGGGTGAAATTAGTTATCACTGTATATCTTGATACTTTAATGTCCTTGATTGATTAGAAACATACTTTAATACAATTCAAACTTTACGTCTTTAATATAGTACATGCTGTTGGTTTCATGGTTCATAGGTTCATGTAAAATGCATCAATTATGGACAGTACATGAATCCCTGAAAACAAACTGTAAATGAATGACTTTGAATTGCGAATTTACTAAAACAAAATAAAACAGTTGGTAATGCAATTAACTGTAGAATAGAGAAAAGGTAGTGGAAGGAAATTGAGGAGGGTCGGAGGAATGGAAAAAGTGATTAGGTGCAATATGTTCTTAGAATTTTTTTTAGTCTTTTATTAGTTTACTCTTTACACAGTATAAAACACATGCTTTAAGTCAGCTGTGGCACCAACTTGCTGCTGCTTTAACAAAAACAACGATTTTCCTAGCTTTTCCCATTATACAGCCTTCTGCGGTAATTATTTGCAAAGGGAATTTATCTACCAATATCCATGTGTAATCACCGTCATTATATACTGTATACTCTGATAGCAACCTGGACCAAATACTAAATACTGTGTAATTGCCTTCTAAAATTACCTAAATGACCATTAAATTATCTAGTACTAACAACAGTGTTTTGTCAGTGTCAAAATAGCACACAAAAAAAATATTCATTGAGTTAGACAACTAAGGCCACTGAGCTTAGCTAAGCTCATTGTTTGTTGCTGGGACGCCACATTAGCAATACATTTGTCTGGCTGCAGAGGAGGGTCTGGCTCGTTCACACAGAAAGTAGAGATGGGCAATATATCGATATAATGTCAATATTGAAGTATGAGACTAGATATCGTCTTAGATTTTGGATATATGGCATATGTGGTGTCTTTTCCTGGTTTTAAAGGCTGAATTACAGAAGTAATTATTTGCCTTTACCCACTTAGTCATTATATCCACGTTACTGATGATTATTTATCAAAAATCTCATTGTGTAAATATTTTTGTGAAAGCACCAATAGTCAACACAACAATATTGTTGCGGTATTAATATCGAGGTATTTGGTCAAAATATTGTGATATTTGATTTTTTCCATATCGCCCAGCCCTAAGAGAATGGTGTTTTTGGCATTTCAAAAGCTGACAGCCAAAAAGAGGGACATCGGCGAATTTCCGCAGCCCTTGTAATCCTGGAAGTGGAACCTCGTTGATATTGATTAAGTCTACACATGACAACCAGGACAATGAGACCCACTGGATTATGCTTATTTACAGCTGAACTTTTGAATGCATTATTTTCTCAGCTGTGGATATTGTTCCTCATCTCTTACAGTGTATTTGTGTTTGGGATGATTGTAGTGACCAGTAACTTTTCAAGGAACACAAAGTTCTACAAATGTACATTAGACTAGGACAAAATCAGACAGAGAGGTTCCTGTGGACCAAACCAGGACATTTTATATCGAGCTGCAAGGAAATAATCTGCCAAAACTCCAATATGATTTTACAATAACTACAATGAAGCACAGACCAAATAAAGTTAAGTTTCTGTCTCTCACTCTAGCACTGCAGACCAGTCTAAAATGTCTTTGTGTAACTGACCTCTGATAATACTGAGTTTGGCTTTCTAATTGGATTCATTAACCACGTTCTTTGAATTTAAATCCAGTCTCTAATAATAATAAATTTTTGATTTTGGGGGGTAAGTAGGGTTCGAAATGAACTTTCCCTGTCCACCTGCCACTGTGGCTGGCGGATTCTGAGTACTGTGGGTATTGACATGTAAAGTGTGAATTCTAATACTCCAATTACCAGTTGACGGGCACTCTGTGTGTGGTGGTAGTGTGGCAGAAAGGACAATGTCTCAGATGTCTCCCACCAGATGTTGAGTCTCCATGGGGCCGAAACATTAGGTTCTCCTCCTGGTGATGTGTGTCTTCTGAAAACAGTTAAATCCTGTCGCTAGTAAATGAAACTAAGATTATTATGATTTTGTATAAATGGTTTGTCCTTATTTACCTGAGCTCCACTGCTGCTCCAATTCTCCACTCACACTGACTGAGTTGTCCAAAGACGGGGCTCGGTCTATAGGCTGCTGGTTCTCAACCTGGGGGACAGCAGCACCACAGGGGACAGCAAGATAAATCAAGGGGGTCATTACATGATTATTGTTTACCCTCCCCCATTTCTTTAAAGAAAAAACGTAACAGTAATTTTTACTCAGAGTACATTTTACTTTAATCAAAGTACATTTTTATACAAGTCAATGTTCATTTGAATGAGTGTGTGTGTACTTACATAAGGTATGGCATAAGTTAGATCATCATACACTACAACTCCATTCAAACCAGTAGGGTTGGTCTCACACTGGACCTAGGAAGGGAAGGGAATAAACAGAAAACAGTGGAAAGACTATTTATTTTATACTAATGAAAAATAACTATTTCATGGTTTACTATTATTGTTATTAGGCATGAGCGAGTACAGCATTATCTGTATCTGTTTACCACATGAATTATCTGTATCTGGACTGGGCGGGGCCTAACCCGGAAGTGGGTCGGGTTGTCTTGAAATGGGCGGAGCAATAATATAACTTTCTTTTTCTTTTAATTTTTTTATGATTTTTTTTTTGGTTCTTTTTTATTTTTTGTGACGACTAGCCTATCACAGACGCAGTCCGCTACCCAATAGGAATTTTATTCAATCCGAGCACAGATATTGACTTGTATTACTCGTATAATACTTTTTTAATACGTATTCGGCAAAAGTGCTTTATCCGTACTCATTTCAGCCAAGTATCCGGCTCATCTCTAATTGTTATTATCTGCATTGTTAAATTTGTTTATTTATTGTGTGTGTGTGTGTGTGTGAAACTGAAACAATGCAGTTTGACGAGTACGAGATGAGAGAGAAATAATTATACTCACTGGAAGAGACGACTCCTCAGGATGTATGATTCGAACCTGAGTGTGGAATCGCAGGACCATATTTTACATGAAAAATACAAGTTTTTGTTTCACTTTCAACATTTAACCTCTTAAATTGTGCCTGACTCATTGATAGACAATATTGATTATAAGTCAAACAGATAATGACATTATCGAATAAGTTGGTAAGAAAAACTAAAGGTCTGGCAATACGAGACTACTGTATTGTAGTAAAAACACTTCAATGCTGACAGCTTAAATACAAGTTAAAGAGCTCCTAGTTTTAGCTTATGTGTAATATGGCCTAAACGGTACAAAGTAGTCCATCAAAGTCTCCGCTTGACACAACAGAAAAATATGTTCTCTGGACAATCTCTACTCCAATGTACCATAGATAAATAATGACACTGCCCTCATTAAATGTAGCCAGACTAGAAATGCCAGTTATTGTTTTTAAGAGCGTCATTTTGACATGAAACAAAAACAGGCATGCTAATTCTGTTAGCAGGCCGTTAGCTGCTTATCGACGGATAACCAACATGTTGAAGCACTGCTATCTTGTCAATAAGTATAAGTATAAATCAACATTTTACATTAACAACAATTACATAACACCAATACTCTTACCATTCCAGTGGTTATAATACAAATGCAATTTTATAGAGTTAGATAGTTGCAGTCTGTGGAACGTAGGCCTTTGAACAAACAGCTACTTCCAATGTCATTACGTTGCCGATGCGAAGCCACGTTCTCGCGATACAATGCCAGACCACACCCAGCCTCACGTTATATCACAAAACTAAATACCATTAAGTTTTGGTAACATTTTTTAATGGTTTACCCAGAATATGATTTAAATGGCACGGCTAAAGATCAGGTTTGTCAATGTCCTAAATAAATGAAGCTTTGCTTTGGTTTAGGTTGGAAGCATTGATTTCATTGCTTGTATGGACAGTATCATAGAAGTGTACCAGTTGGCATTTACAGTATAAACTGACAATTCTTGCTAAGCTCCAGTGTTCTTGTATGTTTACAGCCATCTATTATTCGGAACCATTATGTGTTCGAGGGACATTTTCTAGCATAACATAATCCTAGTTGCTCAGATTCTTTCAAAGCCCCTTGAAAACATAACTTTTCTGCCAAACCTAACTGTATAATGTGTAACGTTGTAATAAATGGTTAATTCCTTAATGATAGTGTCTCTGACTGAAATGTAAGGAAAAAACAAACACCTACCAATCTTTTGTAGATTAATTAAGAATGTCAGCTTACCTGGAATGTTGACTTGTATCTGTTGTACAATTAGTCCTTGTCCTGTTCCATGTTAGCTGAGTTGGTCTTCAATACCACTGTTTTGTTGCCATGACTTGCACAAATGTCCACAGTAGTGTTGTCTAGACATAGGAGGATTTCATGGAAGATGCAGTCAAGTATTGAGGTGTTGAATTTCAGGTAACCCATAGCAATCCCCTCTCAAACACACTTGATAGAACTGTGGTACGCAATCTTGTATTCCATTCCATTTGGTCCATGCATGTCTGTATGAAAAGAAAGAAACTTTTGATTAGAAGTGACTGGAGAAAAAACCACCCCTGTAGTTACCTGTGTACTGAGTTGAACCTAGTTGTCTGCCTGTGTTGCTGAAAACTGGCTGGTTGACTTTTGAAATGTAAATATATGCAAACATATATATATTTGTTTTGCATCAAGGCAAATTCCCTGTTGCCACAATGGCTGGATGTGAACCTGACCTAGTTAGATGAGCTGTTACAGGACACTATTACATCAACTTTGCTTGTAGAGAATCTTCATTGAAACAGCCACTTTTCTTTTTTTTTTTCTTTTTTTTAAACTATTACATTACTATTATAACTTAGCATCAAAACTCCGAAAATAAAATCAAAAGTGGAAAATGTTCAGTAAAGATGATCTGTTTAATTCTATCTATGCATCCTTTCATTCTAAAAAAACCGAAACAACAAATACAATCACTTAAATGTCCTAGGCTTAAAAGAAAACTTTATACTTTATATTCTCAAAATGTGAAATATTTACCTTGTACAGAAGCCCCATTGGTATTGCCAGTGCTTGTCTGTCAACCTTGCCTCTTGACTGTTGGGCTTGGCACAATCACAGTACATCATCATGCAGTACATTTTTCTTCTCACACCCATTGGGTGAACCAGTTCCACTGCCTATTTTCAAATCACAATCAATCTTGAATTACTCCCTTATGCCACTCTTTGTTCTCTTAAGACACATTTTAAGATTCCAAAGCCAACTGTACACAACAAAAATAGGTTGATCATCTCCAATCAACAAACCAGTGTACTCTATGTAGAATGTTGAGGAGGTGGGTATGCTTTGACCCCACCACCACCCCAACATCCAAGTCATCAGTGAGACTTCCAGTAAGGCTGATCACACGCCATACAATCAATACGCCTCACTCATCAGTGCCAGTAATAAGTTCTCTGAACGACAAGAACAAACTTGTTTTCAGTTAATAAGCAATCCATCAGGTTCAACCTCATCCCTTCGCATAAACCACAGTATGACACTGATGTTTTGCTACGTTAAGATTTCAGTTTTCTTAAGGGGAATGAAATAAAACTACAGCATTGTTTGGAATTAGTTGTTCAACACTTCTTGCTGCATGGTTTCTCTCAAAACATCCAGTCCAAGTATGGCATGCTGTTGAAACTAGTGTCATTCCTCATTCCACACATAGCACAGGCCCAGTCCCTCTTAGTTGTAGTGATTAGATAATACATAGATAATTTCCTGTTCTCTGTTCTCTCTCTGGAAATTTGTTTTCACAGCCTGTACACACATACAGCCTATTAATCACACAAAAAAAACCACATTCACAAAACCACGAGTCCATTGAGTATTATTGCTTCAGTTTTTTTAGGGCAGTTATGGCAGAGGGCATAAGGCTCTTGCCTAAATTTACTTTTCAAAGATCTGTATCTACAGCTGTATGGAAGTAGAGTGAAGATTTACATGGCAGCACAATGGGAATGTGACGTGTCATAAAGACTTTGGGCTTTTCCCATTTCCCAGTTTGTGCATCCTCCAATTCCTCACCTCGATTCCCCTCCTCACGTCTTAGTCCCGCCCACAGGAGATTCGAGGCCGAGGAGTTGAGGAAGATCCCAGAGGAGAGAGGAGTCGAGGCAACAGCCATTTAACAAATGCACAATTTCCTGCGGCACAGGAGCAACCTCGGAAGTGGAACATCAAGGATATAGACTAGCCGTGACCTGATGTGTTTCACCTGTTTCAGGGGCCTTCATGTCACCTGATTCCCCTTACAACCCTTGTTGCCTTCACTCTGCTTTTATCTTGGGTTTGGTCTCCTTCAAATCTTGAGTCAATTCTGGCTGCTACCTTGACTTTATCTGTTTTTTGGTGGACAGATAGTGGGCAGTAGATTTAAAAGGGCTACATTCAAGATACATGCAGTGTTAGAATCTTACATGTTTAAATACCCCTCATTCTGTGGCTTGTTAGCTCAAATGTAATCAAGAAATCATGATCTTTATTGAGTGTGAAGTGACCACTTATTGCCTGACTGGGGTCACATTTAAGTCCTTTTTCACAGCAGACATTGTGACATGTGATAGCAGGAAAAGCACAGGTGGACTTTAACAATGTATGTTTTAGGTTTTCTTCTGACAGAGCATTGGCATTAGAGGTATTAGCCATGCAGTTAAATGGACCTGAGTCTCAATTTCATTATTAAAATCACTAAACGTCTGCCTGATTGTGACATACATATATTTAAGAAATGATTGTTTTGTTGTGTAAATTCAAACATCTTTATTCAGCTTTATGTCAGCTATAATATTAAAGCAAGTGGGATCTCATTCTCACTCTACACTTTTAGAACAGTTTAACAAGACATTTTCACATGAACAAGTCTCTGCTACCATCTTTTTCGAGTTTTAAATTAAACATCCTGTCAGGCTGTCCTTTGGGTGTGAAACAATTATCACTTCAGGGGCCTCAACAATATTACAGTCCAATCTCATTTTCAAGTAAACTCAGAGAAATCCAAAGTCAAGTAGTTATTTGTATTCGTAAAACCAGATTTGGACATCCAGCTTAAGGGAGCACTCCGGGCGAACTGCATGTGCTTATGTTGAGTATGTTTTTTTTGGCCCCTTTTTCAGAGAACCTGGGGTTGCCCTGATTATCTGTCCAACTGTTCTAGCTATTCCAGAGGAAACTTGTGGTGACCTGTATATCTGTCAACAGTTTGTATGTCTGTAAGTCCGCAGTGAGAGTCGCAGAGATCGGGTGCTCCCAGGACAACATTACTAGTCTGTTTGAATGAGCCCCAGAATATGACTACAAAATAAATATAGTCCCTGTGTTTGACAGCGGTTTGACATGGTGGTAGAAATACAAAAATAGGAGGAAAATAAGCATGATGCAAATGTTCAAAAATGTATAAATGGTCGCTCATTATGGTTGTTTTGAAGCTGATGAAATAGTGTGGTGGTCATGGCACATGAGATTTAATATGTGGGATAATTTACGCTCCAGCTGGTTCAGTGCTGGAAATAAAGCTGTGTTTCATTCATTTATAAATTCATGTTTTTCTCGTGTGCAAGGACTGCCCAATTGATAGCTTTCAACATTAACGGTTTCCCCTAGCTGGAGACCAGTAGACCTGTTTCTTATAACCTAATGTTTTACATTCACGTCATATAATCAGTCAGCTAATATTAACCCTTGTGTTTTTTTGTTTTTTTTAACTTTTTGGTCACCTTTTCCCACAATTTTTTGTCACTAATTTCTGGTGTTATTCTCGGCGGTTTTGTTGTTTGAATGAGACACAATGAGACATTACGACAGCAGTAATGGACAATTCCACTTCCAACCTGTAGGGGGACTGAAAAAGAAAAGTTCTTTAGTGTTGCTTTAACAGGAGGTTTAAGGTCAGCACAGTATATTTATTCTCTGTGGGATGACTCCATCTAGAATGGAGTACTGACTACTAAATCTGTCAACTTGAGAATCAGCATCTCTACTTTCAATATTGAAAATACTTCAATTACAGTTCGACACAAGGCTATCAGAACTCCAGAACATTATACAGCTCTGCAGACCAAGAAATATCCATGAGATGTGGCTGAGGTAAGTGGACATTGACCTATAACATACAGAAACAGGCGGTGCTGTCTACACTGTGACTAATTACCGAGGACAGCCAAAATAATTTGGCATCTGGTTGATATCCTTTATTAATGTTTAAAACATTAACTGCTTGGTTCCATTACGGTCATGATTCCAGCAGTGTGCACCTTGGCTGCAAATCGATTTTTCCTAATGATTAATAAGTAGGTAAATCATTTTTTTTTTTTTTTTTAGCTCATCAAACTGCCAAAAGCATTTTAGCAATAAGGTCATTTAGTTTCATGGTAAGGTAATGGACCAAAAATGATTTCACACTACAGCCATTAGGAAACTCTGCCAAGACTTCAGAACATCTTTCTGTCCTGCTGTAAGTCATGAGGATAAAATTGATGGTCCCTGATACACAGAGTGCTTGGTGCAAATCAAATAAGTGCAGAGGACATGGAAGACAAAAATTAACAAATTAGTAATTTTTTTAAAGAAAAATGTCTTGTCAAAATCAAAAAATCTAATTGATGAGTCAGCCTTCAAACTCAAAACATTGCTGTGTATATATAAGGTCACTGAGCAAACTGATGCTAAGAGATTAAGAATAGGAGATTCATTGCTGGGATAATAAACTATTAAAGCCCCCTTCCCTTTTATTAAGACGGCTGGCCACCTCAATTACACCAGCAAACGGTTTGTACCAAATGAGAGCTCAGAAGTCTAAAGTCATTTAATGCATCTCGCTTTGTCAGGCGTCATCCCTGATACCAATCCAAAAAATAATTTCCAGAAGCTGTCCTCTATATCATTCTCCATCTCCCCCGTCATACCTGATTAAAAACTGAAGGTTTGCTTTACTCCTAAAAGGCGACAGGAGTTCTTTGGCTTGAGAGACTGAGGTCAAGGTTGTAGAATCACATTTCCTTTCAAAACAAAAGCTTTTTCTTGCTTGTCATTTAAAAACCTTTTGTAATATAAAAAGTACTTTTTAACACTTTACTGTAATCACCTTTATGTATTAATGTATTTGTAAAAAAAACTCCATATGATGCAACTGGTGCATAAACGAGAGATGCTTGATAATATAGCATGTAATCAGGGGTGTAGCACAAAATTCTGGGCCATGTAGAAAGGCGTTCTTTATGGGCCCCTCCTCTCATCCACAGCTATTCACTCTAGCATAGTTTTGGGCAGTCCTCAAATGAGGGCCCTGGGTACTCTGACCCCTTTCTACACCCTGTCTGACACCCCTGCATGTAATTATATATATATATATATATATATATATATGTGTGTGTGTGTGTGTGTGTATGTGTGTGTGTAGTATATATATATATGTATGTATGTATGTATGTGTATATATATGTATGTATGTGTGTGTGTCACTCTCTCAGTCCGTCTGTCCGTTTCTCTGTCTCTCTCTCTCTCTCTGTGTGTCTTGCTGTGAGAAGTCAAGACAGCCAATATCACCGTGAACCTGGCTGATTATTTTGAAATGTGTTTATTTTGGTAAGATACCCAGCTGCACTGTGGTCTTCCTGTATGAGATTACCTGCCTGGCTTGACACATACGCTTGCGTATGGAGTAAAAATTCGAGGAGAAGCCAGAACTACTGTACGTGGATGCTTCGCGTGGGCAAACGTGGACGCTAGTTGGATGCTACTCGCCCGTTGTGGCCGGACAGATTTGAAAGCGCCGAAATAAAGACGCTTACGCCTGCGGTATGTTCCCGGTGGTAGTCTCGCTGTAGTTTTCTGTCTGTTTAGAATAAAGATATTAAAGATGACCAGATTAGATGAAGTCCAATGATCAACCACAAAAATATTAAAGCCATGATGTTAAAGCCAGCATCAACAGCAATTACATTTGATTACACTGACAGTCTTAGCCTCCTTCTGTTGAAATGTTTCAAATTCATGTAACATCAGCTTTAAACACTTCACTCCAGAGAGGATATTAATTTCATACATCCTTAAGTGAAAAAGGAATCTAATGAAAACATTTTTGGATGATTCTTGCTGTATAATTGGCTGCTTCTGGGAGCTGAGGCCACCTGCTGGATACTCCTAACACACTAATGTGATTTGACAAAATTAAATCAAAAGTTTATTTTGTGAGATTTTGTTACAGATACATGAATAATACATGTTTTCTTCCAGCTTGACATCAAGTGATCATCAGTAAGAGTCTGATGTTTGTGTCAGAGTATGGATTAAATACTTAATTTAATAATAATTAATTCAATTGTACTTCCTGCCAAGCACCTTGAAAGCTGCAGTTACAAACATAATGCATGTACAGTTGGTAGGTGAACACATGATCCAGCTAAATGTTATTTATACACTAATACCAGATTTTAAGGTGAAACTCTGCATGCAGGGCTGATGCAGTCTCTGGGCTCCTCATCTGCTCATCAGTAAACCAGAAAGGAGACATCTGGCATTAATGGAAATCTGACGCCAATGACAACGGCAGAGAGCAGCGACAGCCTCTCCTCCACAAATTCCACTTACAATTTACCAGTCAAACTATAGTTCTGTCAGGTCCATTAAGTCAAGAACAACGCAGACAATAAAAATGCTTTAAGAAATGTTATTGAATGAATTACAAATTCAATTTTGCGGTATGGCTTTGTTCAGAGGAGTCCTCTCAGCAGCAGCAGCTTTGGGCACGCTCACACAGTTTAAGACTGGGAGAGCTGGGGCGACCTCTAGCACACCCAGTAAGAGTGTGCGCCCCATGTAGGCTGAGTTCTTTGCAGCAGTCCGGGTTCGAGTCTGGCCTGTGGCACTGCTACGTGTCATCCCCCATCTCTCTCCCACCTTTCCCGTCTATCTTAAAAAAAGACTGGGAGAGTTGAACTATTTCCCCACATGAACAGAGCAGCAACCTTGACATAGAAGTGTATGCCACGTTATACACGACAAGGTGGAGCTGGGGAGGAGGTTGCATCGATGCAGTTAGGAGCAACTAAAGCAGCAGACAGTTAGGAGCAAGCTAAAGCAGCTTTAGCAGCGAGGGGGAGTTGACCAGCTGGGGGAGCTGACCAGCTGATGCGCTGATGCTGATCAGCTGATGCAGCCCAGCTGTTGCGACCGAGTTGTTGGCCAATATCGGTTAGGAGCGTTTTGGCGCTCAATTTATTAGAGCCATAAGAGCTATAACGCTACTTTAAATGACTTGTCCTTTGAGTTGAGAGGACAGACACTGTGTGCTGGTTACACTAACTTTATGGCGGTTTTATGTGTTTTTAATGGTTTTTGGACAATATAAATCTGTGGAAGCAAGCTATATGACACTGTGGCTACAGCACCTTTTGTATTTGTGGATAGTGATTAAAAAGATTATTATCATTTGCATTGTCTTTAGAAACAGCTAGTGATAAGTTTCCTCTTTTCTTATGTTTCTTGTGTTTTCTTATATTCAATCTGTGATTGAGAGGAATGTGGGTGGAGGAGGAGGACCCAGTTGAACTACTGGATCAGAAAGGCCAGATGGGAAGCAGAGTACACAGCGAGCTCTTGTGGAATTTAAATGAGCGTTGGGGATTTGCTCCTTTTGTAAAATTCTAATCTTTTTCTCCTAGCTAAACATCGATGCAGACTTTACACAGATGGACGAGGCTCTGGAAACGCACTTAATTTGGGAAATGCACGCACGTACACACCCACCCACGCACGCGCGCACGGACACCCGCATGCACGGACACCCGCACGCACGCACACACACACACACACACACGGTTGTTGTGGTGCTCAAGCCCTTTGTATTGTTGTTTTTGCTCCAACATGAGAGGCAGCAAACCGTCAAAGCTGCTAGCTTGCCCTGTGGTTCTTCAGAGGATGTTTGATGGTGTGAGAAGTGCTAACATAAAAAAGGGCAGAGACAGCCTGAGAAGAGATTTAAGATTTCTTTATTGTCATTCCACAGTACACTGTAGTACGAAATGACGAGCAAAGTTCACAGCTTAAAAATATAGCACAGAAACAAAGAGAAGCTTGCTTGGGTAAATTAGTCACAATGTCTTTGTCGGACATAAAACTGCAAAAAGTAGCCTAACTGTCATAGCACAATGCTTGTCTCTGTCTCCCTCTTGTCGTGGACGTAGTTAATTGTCTATCCTATTCACTGTTTATTTCTGAAAAGAGCAAGGGAAAGATGGAGGGAAGGAAAGAGAAAAATAGATCAATTTGACAATTTATATATTAGTGTGAATGTTCGTCTTGAGTGTATTCACAGGCCTGTTGGGATACCAGGTCTGGTGCATAAACACAGGCAACCTCTCTTCAATACCTTAAAACTACTAAAGCCCGGAATCTTCTCCCAAGTGGACGCAAGCATGAACGGCAAATAATCCATTTATAAAATTGCTGCTTTTCTGGAGCATTGATGTGCAATGTTGTGGATTGACACCGCGGCAACCTCTGGTATCGATCCCTATAGGTTGACACTCATGTTAAAATGCCCAATTGTTTTGGCTCTTCAGAAAGCTATGGTTGAGAGACTACATGCATATTTTTTTAACAGTCTATGGCTGATACACATCAAGATGCAACTGGTGTGTGGCTTACTCAGAAAATAGGTGCAGGTATTTTGATGCATGTCATATGCACCAGTGTGGTGCCCTTGACAGGTTTTCCCTTTGTAAGGGTACAAACAACAAAACATTATATTCCTTGTTTAGTTTTAATCCAATCTATTTCTAAAAGAAGAACGGATATTGGTGAATATGGATATATACAGTAATATAAATAATACAATGGATATACTACAATTAGTAGTACAACATATCAATAAAATCATTAAAGTTGCACTAATCATAGCATGACACATCTGTTTCATTGTGCCTGCATTTGTATATGATAAGGTGTCATACCAAGTTATTTATTTAGCTTGTGAAAAGGACATGGGTGGCTTTGACTTTCTCCTAGCTGCAGTTCACTATAACTCACTGCATATACACACACACACACACACCCCAAAGTCACTTTATCATATCCACTCTGTTGGGTCAGAAGGCTGAAAGTAGGCCTTCAGTGTGGTGAACAGGAACAAGACCGAGGCCTTGTCTTCAGTGTTTGTGAGTTCAAACAATGGCTATAGGCAATTACCCCCTTCTGATTCCAGCATCAGACAGTGTTGTCAGACACACACTCTCTCCAATTGAATTATACAGGCCTCTAAGGAAGTGCCACTATGCCACTGCTTATCTTTTAGCCACACACTGACACATGCTCTTTCATCCGTTCAACTATGTTTACATTTTGGGTCTATTTTTGTCACACTGTGTCGCATCTCTAAGATGTGAAATTCACTTGGCACTGTACAGTATATAAATACTTATATTTACTCACAATTGACGTAAATTGATCTTAAAGAACTGCCGGGCTCCTTAAGAGATCTTTAACTACCAAGTCCGAAGCCCAAAATGGGTCTTTATCATTCTGTTTGCGCTGATTGTCCATTAATACATCATCACGCTCCATCTCAATAGCAGCAAGGACACACAACACAGCCCCCACACACACCATACACAGCCAGGTAGCTTATTTTATTTTTTACGCTGCCAATCGTTGTAAAAGTTGCACAAAATCACAACACAAAATCTTGGACTTTATCGAAAACTTCTATTTGGTTCTTGTTCTGTCTCTCCTCTAGCCTGGGAATCCAGACCCAAATCCGAAAGATTAAGGGTCTGGCATAGAGAACTTGAAGTCGCATGCACCAAGCGTGCCTTTGAAAATCTCCCTGTACGCAATTACGACCAATCACAAGAATACATTTTTCAAAGCCATTTTTATTTCGGCAAGTAGGCCTAAATGGTAAATATAATCATGGTGCAAGAAATTATTACATTTTGTCTAAGGAAGGAAAACAATAAGGAATCCTCATCTTCTCTTGATCTTTAGGTTTGTGTGATTTGGTCCTTGTGTTAGAATTCTACTAAAGGCCCTGAATCATAAAGACCGGACCTGGCTGGAACTAGGGATGGGTGATAATACGGTATACGGGGTCTTAAAAATAGCAACGATATCAATTTCAATACCGTCATAAAAAAAAAATGCAATGCACTTATATAAGAGACAAGGATTAAATATAATTTATTTAATGCTTATGGTTGTCATCACGTGACAGTGTGGAGGAGAAAGAGAGAGAGAGAGAGAGAGAGAGAGGGGGGTGGGGGTGGGGGTAGTAAGTCACGTATCAAAATTTGGACACCGCCCAACTCTAGCTGGAACTGACTACTGTTGCCAAATATCAGACCCAAACCCATTGTTGCCAACTTTATTCCAATAAAGGTAGGTAGCACCAGCTCCAAAAGTCGCTAGATGATATCATACACTCATTGTAGCTAGATGATATCATACACTCATTTGTATATCTGCGATGTTATTACGCAATCATTTGCATAAAGCTTAGTGTTTGTGTCAGCAAGGTAGATAGAAAGAATTCCCTGGTTTTGTGTCGGGTGGCAGAACTATAGAGACTTGATTTGAGCAGGCAACTATTTGTCAGTGGCCATATTACCCCATATTCATTCACAACTCCATGACATGTTGTCTGGGTAACGTCCTGTCCAGCTCATAATAGCTTATATAAAAATGCTCGGGTGGCTTTGCTAGTTCTCTGCTGAACTGTGAAGATGCTGAAGTATAACCCTGACTTGCTCCCTGTATTGCTGCCAATGGCTAGGACAGACAGAAAACACAGTCTGACTACCAATGTGGTTCAGCGTTTGGTGAGGTGAAGTGCACTGCTGTCTACTGTAAAATTGATGGCTTATTTTGGTATCCATAAAACATTCAGTACATTCAGAATGCATTCAACATTAATTCGACATTCTTGCCTGTGTTTTTCAGCAGACCTTTACCATTCTTTATCAACTTTAACTCACTCTGTAACTTTATAAACTCAGGATTCAATTTCCCAGAAGCAAGTATTGTGAACGCCCACATCCATCCCCTTAAAACATAAATATTATTATTATAATAGTATTTTTTTTTTGCACATAACTAGTGATGGCCAAATGAAGCCTCATGAAGCTTTGTAGACCATTTAATTTATTTTTTAGATGGTGCTCTTGGTTTAAAGGAAAAGCCTCAATGAATGGCATTTCAGTGGGCTTTATACCCTTTGTTGAACAGAGAGCTCCATCCAGTGGGCTCAGAGAAAATGGTTCACAAATCTTCATGAGGCTTCATTTGGCTTCATCACTACACATAACTCACCTTGCTCTGTGTTCTTTGTATGCTGGGCAATTTCTGATCCATGTTTGTCTCCTCATGGGTAGGACTCGTGGAGCCAAGGACGGTTACAACGAAGCAAAAACTCATCGCTCGCTAAACTAAGGTAAGGTTAACAAAGTAATTGTGTAGTTTAGGAATTTGCCTCGCGTTAGCTTTTTGTAAACAAACTTCAACCTGCTGTGTTACCGCTAGTTGGCATTACCATCCAACTCCATAGGTAAGCATAGGGTGTAGAAGTGTTATTCATTAGCATATCCAAGCTAATAGAGCCTATTGTGTTTAAATAAATAAGCACAAGCATTCAGAAGTCCAATGTTGGTGAATTAGCCACTGTGTGTCTTATTTAACTACTTCCTGTCAATATCTGTGAATAGTAAAGCCATGGCAAACATTTTATACACGTAAGTGATGACAAAGAGTTTCACTCTACTTCAGTCAGCCAAAGCCTTGGTATTTTACATACTGAGTCTCCAGAAAGGATTCATCATTAATAAGACTCCTGCTGTGCTTTTATTCTGTTTTCATGCAAAGTCAAAATGGCTGTCTTTGCTTTGCATGATTACTGTTACAAGGCACAGTTGTACCCCAGCGTACATGCTTGGAACATGACAACGTTTGTGATTACCAGGATTTACATTGAGTACCCCACTAATCCTTTCTGAATAGGACTTTAGATTGTTTGTAGGAGTGCAGGTTCTAATCATAATGCTTTTCTTTGACTAAGAAGACCAGGATAAAACCTCTCACTTCATCCAGTGTACTTTGAACGAAAACACTCACAGTGCCAGTGATTTGCATATTACTGTATAATCTGCTGCATGCTTTTTGATTTTCTTGTGAGCATACAAAAGCTCTTAATGATTTTCTTACAGATATGAAGAAATTCTGTGCAGTTTGAACAATTTCTTCACAAAAATGACAACTGCTAATTCTTGACTGTTTTCAATTAGATAAGATTTTCCAGTGTGCAAAATACTCCTTTTTTATTGTACCACCGGCTTTATGATCATACAATGCTTAACATGACATTGACCACAACCTACAGTACACCTTAGAACTTGTTCTTCACAGTGTGACAGGAGTGCTCTGCAGTAAAACAAATATAATATCCACTAAGCTAATCAATACAGCTGACTACTTTGACATCCAGGATCACATTTCACTGAGAGAGTTAGTGTGGTGGAACCAGCCTGACATGGTATTATAGCCAAAGGGGACTGTTATTATTCTGTGTTCACAAACTTTAGTAAAAACATGCAACTTGATAGAAGCAGTGGCATTAAATATCAGGTCTGAAAAAAGAACCAGGCGGTGGCGTTACAATACATTTTGATTACGCATGCCTGAAGGCAGCATACAACGTTTTTGAAATAACAATGCTGTGTAGGGTAAGGGTCTTTAAAACTTTAGTGAGTAACTTTTTGATATTACATTAAAGCCATTGCCAAATGAGTTGCTACAAAGCTAATTAAGACCATCAGCTCCACACAACTCTCTGTAGTTCTCAGTATGGCTATGTACAGAAGATTGTGGCGTCTGGTGACATACATGCGCAGAAACTCAAGTGAAGATAATTACCTCTTCTGACTGGCAGCTCGCGGATAGTGAGGAGATGTTTGCTGTATGTGACAACAAATGTTCTAGCCTAAAAAACATGTGACATCGCTTAGAGCACCTTTAAGCTTTGTGAACCATTTTCTTTGTTTTTTTTAACCCACTAGATGGCGCTTTTGGGTTAAAGCAAAAAACAGTTTTCAGTTTGCCATCTAGTGGGCTTAGAAAAGCTAAATTTGTCCATCACTAGCTTTTTGTCTTCAGTCTCTCTTCTTTTTCTTTGTTTCCGAAGTAATGCTAGATTCATGAAGTTTATTCAAAGTGAAACATTTTTAACATGCACGGCTGCCTCTTTGCCACAGTTTGCGCCTCCTTGAGAGTTAATGCCCATTCAAGCTTGTGTCTGCCTTTGAACTTTGTATATAATCACGTCTGAAAGCCACATCAGGTTCTGTCTAAACCTACTTCAACAATACCAACATCATCAGTATGTGGATGATTGGGGCTGCAGACCTTTAGACATAATGATTTTTAATGAATCGACTGCAACACAGTACAATAGGCCACAACGTCGTCCCCCCCCTTCCCTTATTGCTGTGTTGTTTTCCATTCTCTCACCTCAGACACCTCACCTCAGGCAGCTCAGATGGGAAATAAACAGTGTTATTTCACCTTCAAATGTGTCTCTTATGCTCTAGTCTGTAACAATCAAGGTTTTTGTCAAACAATTGTTTAGTGCTGCACAATTTATGTAATTGCGATGTACTCTGTGCGATTACATAACCGCATGTATTGTGCGGTTTAAGTAAACTAAAAAAGTGTGCTGTGTAAATGACACTGTGTGCAGTCTCCACGTTGTATCACCCTTCACTTTGCCAACAGCATTAACAACAGATGAAGCCACCGTGTCTGAAGAAGCTTGGTGTTTTTGTTCACTGTTAACATCTCTTTTTCCTGTCGCGTCCACAAAAGATATGACCTGATGTCTGTTTAAGTAGTAGCGCATGTCACATATGGTCACGTGAATATCAGGTGTACAGGGTTTCAGAGCATGCAAACTTTAAGAAGAGGATGCACAAAGTACATTTTGTAACCTAAAGGTGCAGTAAGCAATACTGTGCAAAGATTGTCGATATTTGAACTCAACTGCCAAACAAATAGAAACCTCCCTCAGAAGCTCCTCCCCCCCCCAGATTTACTGTTGTTGATTCGCTGGAATAGTGTTCTGTGACTCGCATACTCCTTTCTCTTTGTTTTCCATTTAGACAGTCAGGGTTGTGAATCAACACCAGATTTTTTTCAGTGCACACAAAAAATAGAGAGCTAGGTGACCATGAGAAGATATTCACTGAATTAAAAAAAAAAATTGGATTGCTTACCGTACCTTTTAATCACTAGTTATTATATTACACCCATTTTAATGTCATTGTTAAAAAGGGCATACAAAATGTTATTTTAACAAAAATTTGTTTTTTGTATTTCTTTTTATGCTTGTTTGACTTTGTATGTTTTAAGTTGAAAAATACACATTTCGAAATGTTTTTATCTTGTGCATTTTCCTTGATAATCAACACAGTAACTCATGATACTATTATATCGCAATCACAGTATTGTAAATTGCAATCCAAATATAACTTTCTTCAAATCGTGCAGCCCTACAACAGTTACATACACTTGTCTCTCTCAGGCCTCCTTATAAACCCTGTGGTTATCTCTCTACTTGGATTTGGTTTGCTATCACGGCTCCTACTGGTCTTTGCATCTCTGCAGCAGCCTGCGGAGTGCAAATTGTAATCATCACCTCGCAGTCCAGAAATACCCACACAAGCCCTGTGGCATAGAACATTTGAGGCTTCAGAGGGTTTTTCCAGACAAGTGTGTGTGTGAACACACTTCTGAGAGCTTGCTAAGATGATCATAAATACGTCTGTGTTCCAGTGTGCATTCCTGTACAAATGGTGCCTTGTCTGCTACATATAGACAATAAAAACTTGGGAGAAATAATGCATCTTGAAAAATGTCTTTACCAGGGCCATATTTCTTATATCATTTTTTATTTTTATTTTTTTTGCCATATCTTATCAAAGTTCACCACAACTCTCAACATAATGGATTATGTTTGAAGACATATAACACCAGAGGCAGCAGTGTCTCTCACCCATCCTGTATGCTGAATTGTTTGGGGATGTGTTATGTAAAGCTGTACTTTCAGGCTACATACTGTATCTAGTTTAGAGTTACTCATTTAGAGTTATTTGGGTATAGCAAAAAGTTGCTGCTAGGTCACTATATCCCATTGTTGAACTTAAGCCAAGTCAATAAATGTCCATACCAAGTGAAAAGTGAAGCCAATGCAGAAGTGCCTTTAATTTGCATTCTATCTCATTTCCAGTAGGGGCAACTCCACTCACTCTAAAAAGAACTGATTGCATTCTAAGAGAAAATGACCTTATACTTCCACGTGATTTATTACCTTAGTAAACATTTTCCTAACAAGTTTAGGGTCTCAATTGCTAGTTTCAAGTCTTCTTCAATATAGCATATTGTTCATTTTGTAAATTGTGGTGATTAAATTAGATTAAAAAGCAGGGTATGCTTTAGGGTGTGGTTACACTTTGACCTGTCAATCATAGTAGAAGCTTAGCAATGCATGTCCATGGCCATTAGTTTTTGGTGAGTTTGTCCCACTATTATTGAGCCAGAAGAGCAAACATAACATTTGTGACTCTGTAAAGCAGTAGTCGGGCCCCCTTCGTAGTAAGGCAGTAGCAATCCGATTGGCGGTAGCAGAGCATAATGGACGGGCTGGGGTGTGTGGTTTGACTGTGTCTTGGATGTAGGATCATAAATGCTTTTTTTACATCATAACACAGGAGACCTGACAAGAAATCCTTGAGGAAATGTTCAAGTAGAACAGTGTTTGCATTAAAGATGCAACCTTAAATGGAAATGAAAGGTTAGAGTGTACAGTAACATCAGTAGTAATAATTCACAACACTGTACAGCATCAGTTCATTCAGTAGGATGGGGTGCAGGGGCCATGTTGGAGTAGTGGGGGCAACTGGGCCCCTTGTGAATCTTTCATGCCACTAATATCCCTTTCACAGTGTAGACGCACATGCACAGATGAAGGAAATTACATTAAACATTCAATATTCATACTCATTTCACCTTCCACCTCTCTCTCTTGCTGTATCTTTCATTTTCTCTGTTTCACCTCCTCCCTCTGTACTTCACAAGGGTGGAATATGGTGTTGTGCCCCTACATGCCATTTTGATGTAGTGTGAAGTAACTGCTGGTTGGGCTTAGGCGCAATTGTCGATAAATACAAATTGAGGTGGGAAGCGATGGGCGGCTTGAGGTCACCTGGGAGGATGATTTCACAATGTGGTTTCATTTTTGATCCAGTAATGAGAGAAGGGGCCTGGATTACAGAACTGAATGAATACCCCCCCCACCTGTCCAATGTTCACAGCTCAATCATCGCTCTGGCTTTATGCTCTGAACCTCTGCTGCTCGGGACCTCTCATCACTCACTTTTATCACACATGTGCTCACACTGTGTTTAATGCCAGGTTATGTCTGTAAAATTAAAAACTCTTTTCTGGTACACAACCTTCTGTATATCCATGAAACTGGTGTGCATTTCCAGTTTGATTTTAGCACATGTCTAAGGGCTAGGGCTTGAAGCCAAAGATTAATGAGTAGATTATCCATGATCTGATAAAGGGTGGTCATTAACACCTTAACCAGAACTATATACATTAGGGTGGTCATACACTGGAATAATGTATCATCTTTATCATGAAAGCCCAATATAAAATTACTTTTAAAAGGAATAGTTCAGCATTAAAATGATGTTCCTTCTTGTTGAGAGTTAGATGAGAAGATGTATTCCACTCATGTCTGTTCAGTAAATATAGCAGCTGGTTAATGCTTGGCCAACAACAGTATACGTGCTGTATGTATCGTAGTCATTACTACTGAAAGTTTTCACATTAATGAAGTAACGCTTGCCAACATGCATTTAAAAAAGACTAAAGAGAATAGGTTGATTAATGTCTCTTTGAAGCTGTTGCAGGGCTGAGGAGGTAAGGTGCACAACACAAAAAAAAATCCAGCAATAGAAGAAGATATCAATGAAAAGCCTATTACGACATTAGGCTGCAATCTTATCTCTAATGTGCAACCATCTGTATTACAGATCTATCCTTCTATTGGGATACATTTAAAGATTATAAAGCATCCGAAAAATATGTCAACATGATACATATTTCTATGTTCTATTCATAGTAAAGCCCACTGATCAATTCTGTTTTACTGAACAGCTGCTCTAAATGATTTCATAATAAAGGGCCATAAAGGTGTTACCAGCATTACAAAGCTGGCATCACCATTGTCACACAAGTTACACAACACATGTAATTATGTTCTGAAAAGTTGGCGAACCACACCTGCTTAAAAATGAAGTTAGTTAGTTCTAACCAACATGGTAATCAATAATTTAAATATAATAGTATTTGATAATGATAGCATTGTAAAACCCCCTAAGCCCTCTCCCAATTCCCAGTTTGTGTATCTAAAATTTCCTTCGGGATGAATAAAGTGTCTGTCTGTCTGTCTGTCGGTCTGTCTGTCTGTCTGTCTGTGATTCCCCTTTGAGTTTTGAGGGCGTGCAGTTTGCATGCTGCCTGCAGAAATGTCCAGAGCTGTTGCCCGTGAATTGAATGTTCATTTCTCTACCATAAGCCGTCTCCAAAGGCGTTTCAGAGAATTTAGCGGTACATCCAACCGGCCTCACAATCACAGACCACATGTAATTCCACCAGCCCAGGATCTCCACATCTAGCATCACCACATCTTCACCTGCAAGAACGTCTGAGTCCAGCCACCCGGACAGCTGCTACAACAATCGGTTTGCATAACCAAAGAATTTCTGCAGAAACTGTCTCAGGGAAGCTCATCTGCATGCTCGTCGTCCTCACGTCGAGGTGTTCTATTCACAAATGAATCCTGGTTTACACTGTAGAGGCCAGATGGCAGACAGCGTGTATGGTGTTGTGTGGGTGAGCGGTTTGCTGATGTCAACGTTGTGGATTGAGTAGCCCATTGTGGTGGTGGAGTTATGGTACGGGCAGGCGTATGTTATGAACAACGAACATAGGTGGGTTTTATTGATGGCATTTTGAATGCACAAAGATACCGTGACAAGATCCTGAGGCCAGTTGTGATAATGCACAGCCCCATGTTGCAAGGATCTGCACCCAATTCCCTGAAGCTGAAAACATCCCAGTTCTTGCATGTCCAACATACTCACCGGACATGTCACCCATTGAGCATGTTTGGGATACTCTGGATCGGTGTATACGTCAGTGTGTTCCAGGTCCCACCTTTATCCAGCAACTTCACACAGCCATTGAAGAGGAGTAGACTGATATTCCACAAGCCACAATCAACAACCTGATCAAATCTATGCGAAGTAAATGTGTTGCACTGTGTGAGGTAAATGTGTGTGCGTGAGGCAAAATGGTCACCCCCGTTAAAATGCTCATTTTAGAGTGGCCAGCCTAAGGCACATCTGTGCAGCAATCATGTTGTCTTATCAGCATCTTGATATGCCACACCTGTGAGGTGGATGGATTTTCTCTGCAAAGAAGTGCTCACTAACACAGATTTAGACAGATTTGTGAACAATATTTGAGAGGAATAAGCCTTTTGTGTACATAGAAAAGGTCTTGGGGGCAAAAACAAAAGTGTTGTGTTTATGATTTTTGGTCATTATATGTTCGGTCGGGCCAAACAAGTCTTCTAATTTTGATACATTTTCTTGTCTTTGTGACAAGGAAATCACGTCAAACCCTTTATTTGCAATCTATGGCGTGGTCCCCAGGTGTTGGCGGTATCTGTTATGGTTCCACTGACTACAAATGGCAATTTTTAAAAGTTGGAGCACGTTGAAACAACCTAAGGTTACTCAGATTAGAAATGCATCATATTGTCACATAATTAATCATATAACCGAAGCTGATAAATCATAAAAGCCCTGATGGACCCTCATATTGATCCTGTAGATTGGCTCAGGACATCTTCACTCAATATCCTTTAGACTACCTGTCATCAAGCTTTAATCAGTCATCAGTATGTAAATATGCCTTTAATACTGGACCTCTATATTTCACTCTCATTCCTCCTCCCACCAGTTAGTCTATCTTTTCATAATTAATTTAATTAAACTCACAAGTATATAATCTATGTCGCCCACACTACATCTCTGCCAGATCTTTACTTACAAAGCAGACCTGATAAAGGTACTAAGTACTGCTTGCATGAAAACAAACAAAAAACTACAAAAATGCATGAAGGAAGAAGCACAAGTGGTATCAGGGACCAGGTCAAAACACAACAAATTTACCAAATACAGTGCAAAGGCACGCAACCAGCCACACACACACACGCGCACATACACACACTCACAAACACACACACACACAAATACTGCGCTGACTGCATAGACAAGGACAGTAAACAAGATATGTGTGAAAGGTAGAAAACATTGTGTGTCATTGTGGCTACCTGCTACAGGAAGAGAGAAAGCGTGAAGTACAATGACCAAAATATAGTTTTTTCAAAGCAGAATCAAGCAAAGATTGAAGACTTAATTACCCCGCAAGTAAGTTTATTGACCTGGCAGGATCTTCACACCAGTTTGAACCATCACATGTGAAAGATTTCACTCGACACAGAACTTTTGCTGTCTGGGGAATAGGTAAGGGTACATTTTTGTGGCAAGGTTTGGTTATGTGACAGCTCTAATTTAGCTGGTAATGATTTATCATTCTAATTTACTGGCTTCACTACCTCCTCAAGCTAAAAATACAAGAAATTTCTTAACTGAATGAATTAAAGTTTGATTGTACCTAATCCCTACTATGTCTCCTTAATTCCCTGCCGGCTCCAGGAATTATGGGATGGCAGGTACGCCGCAGCGAGCCAGCTACACCTTACAGTTTCTCAAAAGACACTTCTGAGGCTGGCTCATCAAGCTGTGTGTGTGTTGGCTTATCGATCTTTCCCAGGCTTTGATGAAGAAAGAGAAAAGGAGAGGAAGTGGAAGATTCAAGCTGTGCTGCCACAATGGTAGCACAAGCAGCCGTGAAAGAAGACAGGAGGACCAAAAGGTAAAGACAGACACAGGAAGAGTGAAAAGAGGCAAACACACATTCACTCACACAAATGCATGCCTGTCTTTTTATCACTTTCTGCTGTGTTGTGCCCCCCCTGCCTACCTAATAAGTTTGAGGGTACAGTGATACCTTGGATTGACTGGAAACTCTCAATAAACAGCCCTCAAGTCTTCTGTTTGAATTTCTGTGTAAGACACAACAATGAGCTTGTTGTGATATACTAGCCCTATTTTTCACCAGGCGCTTCTGCGCAGTGTTCCGGAGGCGCCGCGAGCATTCATGGCCATTCATGTCAATGCTTGATATTCCACCAGCTGCGCCATGCCTCTCCGCTCCGCTAAAGAGACACGCCAGGTCAATTTTCAAGCGAGCTGCGGGGCGTTTGGACAGCCGGGCAGGAAGTGAAACAGCGAGAGCATTCAGGCAGTTTACCGTAAGACACACCCAATATCATTTACGTCTCCTCCACAACACAATGGATGACGAGAAAGTTATCTTGGAGGTGGAAAAACATAAACATCACAAATCCCTTTTATCAGGATAACGCCAGAAAAGAGAAGGCATGGACGAATTTTTTTTTGTAGAGGCAAAATAATCTGCGGGTCAGGCAGGCAAGACGCTCCGCTTCCGAGACTCCCGGTGTGATATGGCGGTAGGGTGCGCGGCGGAGGACGGAACAAAACCGGAATGCAGCACAGACGTGCCCAGTGATAAATAGTGGGTAAGAGTGAAGACTACTTATCAACACCCAGTAAATAAAATCCACAAAAATAGATAACCTAATAGACACCATTCTACTACTTCTGCAAGTTAACTAGTTTGGTGTCCCCCCCATCATAAAGGACAAAAACAAACAAACAAACAACCCACCTCAATACTTTACAGAGAGTTTCAGTCAGTTCCTAGATCAGGATCCCAAGGGCTTGTTTTTATTTGAGATGGAACTGGGATCTTCAAAGTGTCCTTTTCCATGGAAGAATCTGCAGGAGCTGCATGAGTCAGCATGTTCCAAGGCCTTTTGTTTTCAACCTCTTGCTGAATTTGCGAACCTTAGAAAAAAGGAAGCTCAGAGTGCAGTCAGACAGATATATTCTGTATTCTATCAAAAATGATGGCCAAGAATGTTGCTTTCTATCTAGTTTTATTGACTATTTCTCTTGGAAACATCCATACAAAAAGAAGGATGAACTACAAAAAAGTGAAACAAAACAACACTATAGCTGTTAACTCTGTCTGCCAAAAAGTAGATTTGGTTAATTATTGAAAAAGTCAATGCTGACTCATTGACTTATTCCATATTTAACCAAAACCACAATTTTTCCATAACTTGTTATTGAACTAAACAATTCAATATCTTAGGACATTAAAACAACAGTTTCTGATAGTTGATATCTGACTGCTTTGTATTGTTTGCCTAACCATCCACACTGACTTTGTGCAGCAGAACTGCCAATGTACACAGCATACGGCTGTGCAGCGCTCCAGCTGTCAACAACAAACATTTCAGAAGTGTAATGTCTGTATTGTTAAAGAGTTAGGTAAAATGTTTTTTATCTTTCACAAGCATAAATTACCTTATTTAGATGTGGTAACCGATGCTTTTTGGCTGTTCTTAAACAAGACAACCTTTGCACTTTTACAATATCAAGCCAATCACACACACACATCTGCTTTATTTAACCTGAAGTTGTGTTAATTTGGTCTGACAATGTTATGTCGACCATAAAATAAGAATTTTTATCTGCAGCTCACCATCATCTTCGGTCCATGCTCCCTAGAACGCCCCTATGAGCAGGATGACATCATTTGTCTGTGCCTGTCAAGGCCGTTTCATGCTTCTGCGGAGGCTCCACGCAGAGCTTCGGGGGGGAGTGAGAGAGTGACGGCGATTAGCCAATTAACAGATGGTTAAATGTAGACAAACAAGTGGTAGAGGGAGAAGTGAGTGACGGCGATTAGCGTCACTGCTTGAGTCATAGTGAGAGAAACAAAGTGTCTCCTTTGTGACCACGCTGGAAAATATTTAGCAGGAAAAGTTAACCCTCTCCTTGATTTCATGTTGTTTATGGAGAAGGAGAACCAGGAAATAAGTATGGGGGAAATGCAACGCTACCAAGCCACAGCCGAGAGACGTGCGTCACCGCGAGGTGCACGTCAAGCTACGGCGTAGGGTCCACCGTAGACACACAGGGGTCTGTGGGGGTACTCTGTTGATTTGACGCAGAAGCATAAAACGGCCTTTACACATCACTGTTTATGATGTGATAACGCTTGGTAAAATCTATGGAAATATCATAGTTTGGGGTAAAATAAATACTTTAAGCAGGTTAGGGGACTTTTGTCATTGTGGTTACAATAATTAACACGTGGTTGAGGTTAGGGACGATCGCAGCCATGGTTTAAAAAAACAACGTTGACTGTTGATTGGAAACGGGAAATGACTTGTGGTCTCCCATCGTCATCTGACTTCCTCCTTTTCACACTTGTTTTGTGCAAATTGGCTCAGAGACTATGATGAATCTTATAGACACTTATTGGACCGTAATCCAGGCAGTATTTACACTTCCTATTTCCTATATTCTGTATTTTTGAAGGCTACAGAGTTGGTAGCACATTGGTTGCACCAGTGTTGGCAGTGACACATTACTTAGTAGCATGTTACAATAACATAATTACTTTTGCAATAATGAGTAGTGTAAGGGATTACATTTTGAAATTCAGTAATTATGTTACAGTGACTAATCCCAGTAATGCTCTGGTACTTCAACCTAATGGGGACGGGTTTGTTTGTGGTCTTACCACGAGTAGGATGGCAGGTATGATGTCAGATCTGTGGAGGATGGGTCAGTATGGTTGTGTTATGCAGCATGGAAACACTAAAACAACATGATGATGAGGTCAGGGTGTTAAAACAGTAAACATATATACAAATATTTAGGAAGTTGCTCAAGACATGTCATATCCAATGGTTACCAGGAGAAACTGTGAAAACTAAGTTGCAGGTGAATTATTATCACCTGCAATTATTATTTGCTAGCAAACACCAAATGCTGATAGGGGCTGATTGGTTTCAAAAAAATATACATCTCGGTACACCCATGCACAAGAATGCACACAACCAGACACGCTAGCACATGTTAAATTAACAGATGGTTAAATGTAGACAAACAAGTGGAGACACACACACACACACACACACACACACACACACTCACACACACTCACATGCTATGTAATATTGCATGTCCATAGATGTGCACACCTGTTCTAGGACCTTTGCATTTATATTAACACAATCTTAAGAGACCAATTCTTAGAGCAGCAAATGCTTTAACAGATTGAGCTGTAACTGACATTTAGTACTCTTAAAGAGTCCGCCATGTCATAAGTACCACTTCACTGACTGGGACAGGGGAAATGGCACCTACCCTCCACCACAGCTGTCTGGGTTCAAAAGGGCAGCTGGCGACACCATATGGGTGGTGCACACGTCTGTCTACAGACTCCTCAGGCCACAAAATAAGAGCTAGCAGTATAAGGTCTGCAGTGCATTCCCAATTTGTGTGAAAATGGGAAAAATAAACAATACAATACATAGGAATCCTGGTTTTCTGAATAAATGAATTGGGGAGCAGCAAGCAGCAGATATAACAACATTAAACATCTACAGTCATGCAACTTGTTTACAATGACAGTGTTACCATGTTAAGGAGATTTAACATTACCAACATTTACCATTTTAGCAGCTTAGTGTTTTTGCTCAAATCTGCAATGTTGCAAAACACAAGTACAGCTATTGATGAGGAAAATTATATTAGTTTGGTCCAAATAGTAAGGCCATTTCTAGAATTTGAGCACATTGGGGGCTTAGCCTGAACCTCTCTCAAAATCCTCCCCTTGTTATACACATTTTAATTTGCAAATAACGTTATCTCACTGTTCAGGTCGCTACTTCAGGCTGCGGCCGACAGTGCACATGGCGGATCATTTGTTCGTTAAAATCGTTATATTGTTTTGGGGACATTGATATGGCTAGACAGCTAGCGTGTCTTGATGTTGAACATACAGTCACATTGTATTTACTGATTGCAAACTGTACACAATATTATTGACTTTCTGTTCTATGAGTTGAACGGACTATAAGTATCTCCCTTTGCTAAGTGTGGAAAGTCGTATCTAAGGTTTTAAGGAATTACTATTTAGAACAACTTTAGATTTCGATTGTAAGTTTTAAAAAAAATGATTTGGTAAGTGACCATGGTATAAGAGGGAAATGCCCTTTGAGGTGTCTATTGTCAGGTATTAATGGACTTCGGACAGTTCACGCCTCTCCGTTGTCAATTAATACCTGACAATGGACACCTCGTCGGGCATTATGCCTTACATACTGTAGTGTAGGTGCTTTTCCTTTCAGAATATTGTCATTATGTTCTGTTTCCAAGGTTACATGCTGCCATTCACTTTACCTTTGCTATCATTACACCCAATTAACTCTGGAATGAATATGATGTTGACTGGCAACCCTAATATACTCTACCTTACATTTCCATATCATACACAACAATTGCAAATACCTAAAAGAGCCACATAATGTTGCATTGGGTGACATTTTTCTTCATTACAATGCACAGGGCCACGTTACTTTGCAACAAGTGACAACACCTCTGATCTGGTAGTTTAGCTAGTTTGCCAACTGAGAGCAATATACTATAATGTAATGAAGGAACCCAGTGCAACAGCATTCTTTTTTGTGTTTAATGAATTTGAATGATAATATATTCCATGACACAAAACAATATTTGTTAGCGGGATAAACTCAATGCGAGCAGTGTTTGTCATGGGATTTGTTTATCATGATAGAAACTATAAAATTACACAAACCTTATTCTTTAAAACTTCTTTATATGTGCACACAAGAAAAAGTGTACACAGCGTTTGGGAAATTACAGTGATACATATACTGTACATTTCACATAAAACGTCAAATAATAGTGCTTTTTGCAGTGTGAAAGGCTGCCTTTCTCCCTTTCACTAGGCCCTGTTCCCAACAGTAGTTGTGTATTGTGTCTGCTTAATCCTAATTTGAGTGTAATGTTTCAGTTTATCCGATACGTTAACATTTGGTGTGTATAAATGACACAATTCTGTATTTTTGTTGTGTTTCTGCCTATGATGTGGGGGTAAAACAGCAGCTCACCAGCTCAATCAAGGAGAGTGCATATGTTTGCCTAATTAGGTCCTTTCAACAGGGAGGAGCTGGGCACTCTTAAGGTGTAGGAGAATGGGTAAGATAATTCTGCAGTAAATGACAATATTTGGTGTTATTTGTTGTTATGGGTGCCCATATATATACAGCACATGGTAATGTCAGCAGCAACTGATCTATGTAAATCAAATGTTTTATTCCCAGATCTAGTGTGTTAAATGTAGCTTTTTCAGTTCAGCTCACCCTACACTTACCTGTGCAGGTGGTAGGTTCCAGTTAGATGAGGCTGAGATGTGAAAGTCCCTTCAGATGAACGAGGACAAGAAAAACAGAGTTGGCAGCCTTCTGTGAGGTTGCCATTTTTTGCCATTTTTTACTGTTGCTGCTGTAATAAGGGAATTTTCCCCACTGTGGGATGAATAAAGTATTATCTAATCTATCTAATGTAATCTAATCTAATCTATTCACAGGGCTTTTTGGACAAAAGCGTCTGCCAAATAGCTCAATATGGACACAGTGAAAAAAAGGAATGCTTAAGCAGAGAAACAATATGTAGGGGCCCATAGGCATCATATAATAAAGGAATAACATTTTACACTCCAAATGCATATTCAGCATTTTTTTTTAAATATCATCATCCAGTATAATGCAATCAAAGTGCAAATCATTACCTTTAAAAAGTGTTGAGGGTGTTCACTTGTGGCGCAAGGGTTTTTATTTAAGGGCAACATATAGTATCCATGATGGATGGGTCTGTGGGAGCCCTGAAGCTGCAGCTACCCTGTCTTTCACTGCAACTTTACCAAAGAAATTGAAGGAAAAGTTTGCAGCAATTATTTGTCCCGTCGTACTGTAGCGGCTGATCTCATCTCCGCCTCCAGTTATAGACAGAGCTAACTGAAGCACCAACTGCTGCTGGCCGCAAACGTCTGATATAGATGTTAAGAACGAGAGGAGACACAGGGTAAGGATGGGTAAGAGAAAGACAAAATGGACCAAACAAAGTAAAAGAGCAGGAAAAAAGATGCCTTGAGGAATTACTCTCCCCTCTAAATGTTGTGAAAAAGATAATGCAAATGAAAAAGTGGTCTGCTGAATGATGATAGAAGCTTAAAACCGTTTTGCGGCGTATCTGGTCTACACTGACAGCACTGTTTCTGCTTCGTTTGTGAAATTAGGGAGGAGTTCTCATAATCTGGCTATTCAACACCTTCGTGTTTTAATAAGCTTAGAGTTGCCTTTATCCCTTTCCTTCCTAAACCCCCTTACTGTCAGCTCAACACTGTGATCATACGCAGGAAGACGAGAGCACATGCTTTTTTTCATTGCTTGATGCATTTCTATTTCAATCAGTTGGAAACCTCATTCCTGCGTGCTGCTGTAACAGATGCTGGCACGGTTATTTATTCAAATTTAATTTTACTACAATTTTCTGCTCTGTTGTTGCAAAGTGAGAGCGATTGTTAGAAATCAGGGGCGGATTATGTGACTGATCTTTATGTGATCCGTTATGAAGAAAGACCACATCAATAACAATCACAATATGAGTGTCTGTGAGGGAGTTATCGGTGTGATAATTTAACCCTTTTTTACCAGTTCAATACACCAAACACCAACAGCAGCAAAGTATTAAATTACCAAACAAGTTAATTTAAGACATCTTGGGCATATGTTATTTGCCGAAAGGATTTAGATTAGTTTAATGGGCCTGTAGTGTGTAGTCTTCGACCTTACAGTACTGCAGGCTGCCACTACAGAATTAAACTGTTGACTTGTCTGCCCAGCAAATACTACAAAGATTTACAAAGATTTAGTGGGGTGGAATTACCAATGGCTCAAGTGGTAAATTCAGAATATTGTACTTCCACAGCATTAATCCCATTTGTACAGCATGCCATACTCTTATACTCTGCTCTGAGAATCACCTTTTCATGCTAACAGAAATACTGTTAATATGCAATTTAATACGGTGTTAAACTACTAACAATACAACTCAACAGTTCATAAAGATTTTCACTCCAAAAAGCTTTCAAGAAAGGTAGGGATTATACAAATTAAGCCACTAAAAGGCTTTTACTTGCGGTTTTTGTAAAGTAGTTCAAGAGCAAATTTTAAAACAGCAGCAAGTGAAACAGGAAGTTATAATGTATTTATTATTTAACATGATTAAGAGTCTACAGCCATGTGAAGCTTGCTCGGAGAGCCGCTTTGTGAGCGGTGCTTACCTAAATGCTAACATTAGCATGCTATCATGTACTGGACAAAATATTTTGGCCTAATGACAATAGATGGGAAGTCAAGAGATTACCAAGGTATTGCAATTCATCCATCAAGGGAACATGAATGTGTGTATCATATACGGTAATGCATTTAATAGTTGTTGAGACATGTCACCTAAAACCACAAATACAAAAACCTCACAGTGGCGCTAGATGAAATGTCAGGGGGCCAAAACCATTAGGGTTAGTTCTCTGGAGACCATCCGTAGAGTGACATGGCTTTAGGTGATTGATTATACCTCTAATATTGATTATCATCCTCTAGTTTAAACCACAACTCTTTAAAAACAGTTTAAGATTCTGATTTATAATGTACAGTTCATCAGAAACGTTTCAATAATTTGACAAAAACTCTGCTAACATTTGGCACAGAAAATCATCAATAAATATATTCAGATATGCATGATAAACACAATGAGGAACGTGGATGGATTATCACACATTCAAACAAAACACACTGTTCAGAGTGCGAGATGATCAGTGTGTTTACATCAGATCACAGTCAACAGGACAGTAAGTATTTAAATCTGTACTTAATTGTTTGATTTGTGTTATTTAATGCCACGTGTGTACTTTCTAATACCTCTGCCAGTCACAGGAAAGATGTTTTGAAATCAATGACGGTTACTTTTCTGTGACTGCAA